>PVJO010007747.1:0-79745 GCA_004026905.1 Hystrix cristata | reverse complement strand
AGTGAACACTCCTGCTGTGTCTAATCTCAGGTGCCATCGCAGCAAGGTGCTGGAGAAGAAGCAGACCAGTTGCAGGTGAGCTGAGAAGGGCGGGTGCCGGCACAGAACTCATCCTTCCTTTACGCTCATGCACTCAGCAGTCAGGGATGGCTGGATTTTATGGCCACTCCCCTGCCCAGAGCCTCCTGATATGTTCTGTATTTCACTCAGAGTAAGTCGTCAGTTTTTGTTTCCAGTACTGCAAGCTGAACCCAGGGCCTTCACAGTAAGCTACATCCTCGGTCCCTTTTCATTTTGAGACAGGGCCTCACTGTGTCACTAAGGTGCCCAGGCTGGTCTCCAACTTGCCATTTTCCTGCCTCGCCTGTCAGATTGCTTGGGTTAGAGGAGTGCACTACTGTGCCCTGCTGTGACCTAAAATCTCAAACTGAATGCCAAAGCAGCATAAATGATGCCCATGACCCTGCCCTCCAATCCTCTAGCCTCATCACCTGTCACCCTCACCTGGCTCACTGCACTTCAGCCACTCTGGCTTCTTCACTTGTCTTTAAACATACCAAGCATGCCTCACCTCGGAGCCTTTGCCTACCAACTCCCCTTGCTTGGGCCACTTCCCTTCAGCACGTGCTTGGCACTGTCCCAGCCTTTGTATAAATAGCACCTAATCAGGAAAGCCTGCCTGAACATCTGACATAAAATGGCAAATGGCCTTTAATCCTTCAGCTTACTTTAGTTTCCCTATAGCGTATTTTACCACCTGACATTTATATACATAGTTATTATTATCAATGTTTTTAGTGTCTGTCTCTTTAAGTGCATATCTAATGGTTAACAGCTATGTCATCCGTGTATATGACAGTGCTAGTCACGTAATGAAGTAATAAAATCTTATTGACTACAGAGACATACAACATACAAGCAAATAAATGAAGAAGGTAATTCCAGGTAATGAAAAGTGCCATAAAATACATAAGGGAAGGTGGCACGTTATCCCATGCTGGGAAGTGGGAAGAGTAGCGGCCGGTGACTGGTGATGTGTGTAGAGGTGATATTTAAGCAGAGGTCAGAATGACAATGTAATTAGTGTAGTAGGACTTGAATAAAAATTCATTACAGGATAAAAGTGAAACAGCAGTATTGCGAATGACTTTAGGGGTTTACAAAAGAACTAGGGAGCAACACATCCCCACATGGCCTTCATCCCAGATCAACTTCATGCCAGTAGACTGTACTGCGGCCACAGCCACTTACCAACTCCAAGCCCATTTATGTTTTGTTTCCTCTTAGCGCCGGGCAACACAGGTGCCAACCAACCAACCTTATCTTGGACAAGGCCAATGCCCTGGTGAAGAAGGTGAACCCAAAAGAGAAATAACAGACCTGCAGGCAGCACTAGCCCCAAGAAAATCCCACAGCTATTTAAGTGACAAAAACAGCTTGAGGTTTTACTACAAACAATGATGCCTTCATGGCGTTAGAGTTGAAAAAGAAACCAGTGCCTCACCCACCATACTGCTAGAGAGTGTTAAATCACTTCCATTTTGGGAAAGTGTATAGACTGAGCCACAGAACAATCACAGAAAAACTCCACTTCAGAGTTTTCGGTGTTACTTCCCCACAGTGACTCAGTGAGAGACAACCATGGAGACAGTGCAGCCAAATTATTCAAAGGAAACAAAACAATCAGTGACTCTACAGAAGACAGTAATAAAAGGCTTGCTGAGCTAAATAAAATGATATAAAACATGGATGTCCAATATAGAAAAGAATTAGAGTCCATGAAAAGGCACCAAATGTAAGTTCAGATTAAAAATTCTCTTGAAAAAACAATTGAGGTTGGGGATTTAGCTTAGTGGCAGAGCACTTACCTAGCAAGAGCAAGGCCAAGAGTTCGATCCCCAGCACTCCCCCACAAAAAAAATCCTGTTGAAAGCATGGGTAGAAGTGACCCATACGAGGACAGTGTTAGAACTAGAAGACAGGCTGTTACTGGTGCCCAACTACTGAGCTACACTAAAAGCAACAAGAGAACATGAAGAATGGATCCAACAGCTTCAAGATGACACAGAGACCAATCTAAGATTAATCAGAATTTGTGAAAAATCAGAAGACAGCACAAACAGCATAAAAAACTTTATACAGTAATAATAGCAGAAAACTTTCCAAATACACAAAAATAATTTAACATACAGATAAATAAGGCATATAGAAGCCCAAATAGCCATGATTGGAAAAGAACCTCTTCACAACACAACATAGTCAAAATCCCAGAATCCCACACAAGAACAGAATCCCACACAAGCACATTGTTAAAAGCAGTTAGAGAAAAGCAATTAATCATTTATAAAGGAAAACCAATACAATTACAGCAGACTTAGCACCATAAATCTTAAAGGCCAGGAGAAGTTGAAGTGAAATGTCCACAGCCCTAAAACAAAACAACGTCCAGCTCGGTGTGATATATTCTGCAAAATTACCAAAGTTGATGGAGAAATAAGATAGTTTCATTATAAAGAACACCTAAAGGAATTCATGACCACCAAACTAGCACTCCAAAAAATTCTGAAGGACATCCTAGAAAGGGACAATGCAGCTGACAATGCCAAAATGTCCAACAGAATGAATACATCAAGTAGGGAGTTAAGTACAAGGAAAAGAAAGGGAATTAGCAAAAGAAAAATAATGCAAAGACAAGAATAAGTCAACAGTAATCAATAGTACTTCTCAATGTGAATGGTCTCAATTTCCCAATCAAAGACACAGATTGTCAGAATGGATGAGGAAACAAAATCCAAGAATATGCTGTACACAAGAAGCATATTTAACCTAAAAATAAATTCACAAATGCCCATCAACAACAGAATAGATAAAGAAAATGTGGGTTTTTTATACAATGGAGTACTACTCTGCCATAAAGAAGGATAAGCTTGAGATATTCCTAGGTAAATGGATGCATCTTGAGACCATACTCCTAAGTGAAATAAATCGGACACACATGTTTAAATACCACATAGTTTCTCTGGTGTGAGAAACTGAAGTATAAATAAAGACTAAAATGTATTGTATTGGGAAAGGGAAGAAAATGTCCAAATGGGAAAGGGAACAAGGGAGGGGGAAAGGAACAGAGGGACAAGAGAAATAGGAAATGGAAGGAAAAAATAGAAAGAAAGCTTTTGTAAGTAGGGAGGGAGGACGGAGTGAGGGGAGGGGAACGAGAAAAAAAGCAACAACAAGATATGTCACGTACAGGTACAAATCCCCTATGATGAATGTTATCACTACGTACATCTAAAATGTACCATTAAAATAAATTTTTTTTAAAAAGATAGAAAATAACACTCCATGCTATAGGAACCTGAAAACAAGCAGGAGTAGCTGTTCTGTTTTCAGACAAAGGATATGTAAAGTCCAAACTGATCAGAAGATACAAATACCACTTCATACTGATTGGGAACAATTCAACAGGAAGAGATAACAATTACAAACTTATGTGCACTGAACAGTGGTGTATGCAACTTCATAATACAAAAGGACTGGAAAAAACAAATCAAGTGTATGATGCTTTCTCAAAAAAAATTAACACTGAGTTTTAAAATGATACAGTAAAAAGATGATATTTCATTTGAAGAAGAAGACAGAGAGGAAAACAAAATGCTCACCTCTTTCCGAACCCACTCCAAAGAGGAACAGAGAACTTTTTTTGAACAATTCAAGCGGAGACCCTTAAATCTGTACAGGACCTGACAGTTTTCAAGTTTACATTTTTAAATATATTTACCACATTTGTCTCTCGCCATAACTTTTGAAAACAGGCAGAGTTTATCATTGTCATCACGCAGAGAAAGAATCTAAGACTCACCGACGTGAATGCCTTCTCTAAAGTCAGAAGGCTAGTGAAGAGAGAACAAGCCCTAGAAGCCAGCTGTCTTAAACCCACAGTCTTGTGCCCACTGTCTTGTACTCCCTTGATGAAAACTGGCAAAAGATTTTCCGGAGGCTCCCAATTGGCTTTGTAAGAATTCAGACCCCAAGGACAATCAATTTACCTTTGAATCCCATAGCTCTGAGTTAAAGGCAGTCCTGGAATGTATGGCAGGAAGGCCAACAGCAGCAGTAACTTTCAAAGATCCTTTACTGCCCTTAATACAAGTGAAGCCCGTATGCAAGGGGATGGTTCTGCGATGGCAAGAGTTTCCAACTCTGCACCTTGGAATTTTAAGACCTTTGCCTACACCAGAACTTTTGCCCCAGTCACAAGACAGAAATAAGAGCAAAGCAAAAGGAACACATCATTTGTTCCTCCTGGATGTCTACTCTCTTCTTCTTTCCATCTCATTTTGTCATAGTTTATCCATCTTTTAAGAAGTCTCTTGCAAACCCCAGTTGTGATTCTTTCTTTAAAAAGTCTATAACACTGTTCATATCCTGCCTGATATTAGAGTTACTCGAGCGAATGGTAAATATCCCATTCCTCCAAAAGAACATAAAGTATTTTATAAAAAGTGTTCATTCCTCATTTTCTTCTACTATGTATACCTTTTGCAGAGAATCTTCCATATAGTGGAAGATTCCAATATAAATATTTGTGAAATTATATTTTTCCAATATAAATATTTGTGAAATTAAATACAATTCATTCAAAGAAAACAAATGTAACCTTTAGATTCCAACAATGTATTGAAGGGAGAAGGAAAAGATACGGAGGATTATAGAGCTGAGAATGAAATTGGTTAAAGAAATTATTTGAGAGAATTGAGCACAGTAGAAGTAAATGGAGAGTCCTTTGTATCAGCACCACCTGAAATAATGCATGTGCACAGTAACTACACAGTAAACACGTGCTGAATGAGTAAATGAGTGAATGAACAAAAAGACGTTAAAAGATGAGAATAAGCTATGGAAAATACCCTTCAAACTGAGTCTGTTACTTTGAGCCAAATAGGAAGGCTCCAATATAAATCGGGTTATTGGAATGGAAATATGCTGTTCAAGGAATGACAGGAAATATCTGACTGCATTATCTCCTTTTATGTTCTTGTGTTACAAAGCACTTTCCTAATTAATTTAATTTGAAGCACAGTACAATTCTAGGAGTAGGCAGAAGAAACATGACTCTTCTCATTTACAGACCAGAACAGAATCAGGAGGGTTAACTCTGTAGGTTAAGATCAAAACCAAGGACAAAGTCACAACTTGAACCCTGGCCCTCTAACTCCTTGACAGGCTAACTGCGGTCCATGGGCCAACATGATTGTCTCCTCTTGGAGTCTTTTAGAAATGCAGACTCTCAGACTCCACCCCTGATACCAGAAGTATAATTTGAATATCAGAAATATCCCTACATTCCTCTACTTTGAAGGAATTTTATAGTTTACTGCTTAACTGAAATAAAAATAAACAGAATTCTGAATTCATATATATACATATATGAATATACATGTATATATGTATATATATCACATCACACACATATTTATAGCAAATGAAGAAGTATTATACGGACATGTTATCCTTATTTAATAACATTGAAAATTATTATTATAAGTAACATCCTTTATTCTGAGTTCCATCCCCGGCACCACAAAAAAAAAAAAGAAAAAGTAACATCCTTTATTAAATAAATATCATGGAAATAACACAAGATATAAATAATACTAAATATTACTAAATAATGGTATAATTTATATAAAACATATAGATAAATATGAATTACAAAGTAATACAGTTTAGACCTGTGGATATGGTCCATAAAGAAAAAGAATATTTAAAAAAAGAATGAATTTCTTCTTAATTAAAGCAACATTGAGTAGCGTGATGGGAATAAACGGCAATGCATTGAATCATTTTTCTGAGAAAAAGAATACAAAAGGGAGTACAAAGTAATACAGCAAGCACGATAGTTGGCAACCATCTGTAATGAAGTATTAAGAAATGCTTATTTTAAAGCATGTTAACCTTAGGGGAGTCTACACACACACACAGACATGCACAAGAGCGAAGGAGAGAGGATTTGATGTTCAACAGAAATCTGAAGTTTGTGGCATACTGATTAAGGGAAATTGCTTTCAGTGGGCTTATGCTATTAATAATGAACACTAATTTTTGGAAAGCAGGGCGATATGGAGCCTAAACATGGCTTGTAATAATTACATGCAAAACAATTCCTTCAGTTAAAAGAACAAGTAGGAAGGTCACATCTCCAAGAGGGAGAGAACAGTTTTATTTTGAATGTTCTAAAGTTCAGATAAAGCTTTTTTTTTTTAAGTGGTTGAAAGTTTAGAGCTGAGTTTCATACTCCATTATTACAGCTTTCAAGCATGAAGATTCTGGCATGTATTCTAAAATTTTTCCAATTGCCATCTACTCATTATTATTTTTTAACCTTAGTAAAAACGTGAAGGGAGTGGGAGAAGAAACAAAGGCACAGATTAATAAGAAATAAAAAAGGCAGAAAGGGTAGGTGTTCCAATGAGAAGTGACGTAATTACAAAAGGGAAAATAGCTGACTTAGGTCCAGAAAAAATAAATAAAGTTTTTAGGTAATTAGCAAAAAAAAAAAACTAAAAGGATTCTATCTCTATGCAAAATGGAAAAACAATAGTGCTTATAAATTTAAACTATCAAAACCCAAAAGTATTTCCATTAGATACCTGTCACATGTCCTTTAATGTATAAATATTATGCACTAATATGTATTCAAATTTGGAAAGTACTGTTTGAATGAAAGAAGAGTTCCAGATTTTATGGCATCAAAGAAAAAGAATTTTGCCATGGTAAAACTGTGTATGTATTTCCATCGTGTATGTATTATATTAATCATAACATGAAGTTTTTTTTATAAGTTTCCACTGGCTTGATAGTTTTCAAAAGTCTAGTACTAGTTATATCCAAGTGATACTATTCAAATCGCAAGAAACAGCTTATTTAGTGAGTATTCAAACACAATTCACATACATCACACATGCACGCAAGAAGTTGAACGTCTGAGAATTTCCATTGTGCTTGATTATATTTATTTTATGATAATTGTGAAGTATCCTTTGAGCATGTTGGTGCATGTACTTTATTGTGTTGTGCACGGCTTAGTTTCTGTCATTTGCTCTTTAATTAAGAATCATGCACTTGCCCTCCTGGCTGTCCTGTTCGTAACTGTATTTGTGAACAGGAAGCTAGCTGTCATAGAGCAACACCTGTTATGTGATAAGATTAGAATCCAGAAAGAATGCAAGATCTCAGGAATCAATCCTGGAGAATTCTGGGAATTCATAATATAGATGGATAGTTGATTTAAAGTGGAGAGAGTTATATTCAGACGATTTTATGTCATGAGAGCAACACATTTAGCTGCTTCCTTCTCACATTCTACTGTAGGCTCCAGAAAAGCAAAGGCCATGTATTAGTCATACCTTCATTTCCAATTCATGGCTCAAAATACACCCTCAGATTGATTAATTATGTAACTAATCTGTGGGCCACATAAGCGAAAGTGTGTAGTGTTTGGAGTGCATGTGTTTGGGAAGGTAAATAAGAACCAAAATAAAAATCGTTTTATGTGTTATGACAAAGTCAATCCCAGGGACCCTTTCAAACACATCACTATAGAGGTCATTGCCATATGTTATAAGGTCCTAAAAGAATAGTCCCAAGCTATTTATTACTTGAACATATATATATATATATATATATATAAAATCCACTCATATTTAGAGATTTTATCTATAACCTAATTGCAGTTGGTTATCTATCAAGTGGCTTATCTCTCAAGATGTTAGTTCACTTGCCTGATTCATAGATTTTTCCATTTTTGTTTTTCTTTTAATAATCTTATAGAAGATGTCCATCAGGTTGATACTTCTGAAAATGCCTAAAATTAAATGGCATGCAATACAAAAGTTACACTGTTTAAAGATTCTTCACATCAGCTTTGTAAAACTCAGAGTTAATGAAGTGAGGCTGAATTAAAGACACATTCAAAGGGTTTCTGGCAATTTACGGAACACTGATGTCAGGAACTCATTTAGACGTGATTACACAATTGTATATCAGAGCACATAAATGCTTGGATAGAAGAGAGAAAAGGGATAAACGTGTGCTTATTCAGGCAAAGTAGAGAAATCAGAAAGATAAACTATATGATTTTCTGATGTAATATCTGAAATCTTAAAGAAAAGATAGTGTCCAGTATTTACGTTTGTTGTTCATCTTTTATGTCTCTATTTTATAATTCGTTTAAATAGTTGAGACAGTTTGATGAATAGAAAACTTCTGAATGGGGCTGAAGATTTAGCTCAGTGGTTAGAGTGTTGACTAGTGAGCACAAGGTGCTGAGTTCGATCCCCAGCACAAAGAAACAAACAAACAAAAACCTTCTGAGCTTAATGACCTGTTAGTGGTCATAACTTACCTACAAACACTGATTCAGAGAGGAAATTAGGCAGCGGTGTGCTGGTAAGGTGCACAACCACAGCCTCAAAAACAAGGGAAAACACTGATCTGTATCATTCGCTAGTTCTACAGCGCAAATATTCTTGCTCTATGTGATACCAAGCTAAGAAAAAGCTATTGAAAATGGAATTTAGGAAGAAATAGTTAAATTCAGTTTATTCAATCATAATCATCTCAAATCAGGTTATATTGAGTAAAAGGTATTTTCTTATTAGTTATTTTTTAAAATGCTATGAATTCTATGCACTTGTGGTGACATACTATATACATTAGTATTTTGAATGTCCTAAAGACTGTCCCAGTAATAAATCTATTCTAACATATAAAATGTATGTGCAACACTGTAGCCTTCTCATGTTTATTTGACTCCTGGCATTTTTTTTCCCAGAACATTTAACACCTTTCGCAATTTTCATCAGGAACTTGTTCAGAAAATATGTTTCTCTTCACCCACTTCTAGTCTCAGTGGACACACTATGTACATCTTTAGTAATCACAAGTTACCAATAAATACTTTGTGTATAGAAAGTTCATTAGAAAAGATTTAAAATAATATGCAAGGGCTGGGGATTTAGCTCAGTGGTTAGAGTGCTTGCCTCATAAGCACAAGGCCCTGGGTTCGATCCCCAGCACACACACAAAAAAATACAATGATAATAATATGCAAATAAACAACAGAGACTCTGTTCTATCTTTCGGGCACTTGGATTACACTTAAGTAATTGTTTAATTGGTGTAATCACAGGTGTACTCATTTATTACTGAAACATTTATTGAACATGTATTATATTCAAAGTTCTGTCTGACACTAAGGTACTGGAACTTTTAGGTCTCTTCATTTCACTTACACTAGTAAAATGTTCCATTAGGGAAGGAGCATTTTAAATTGAAATGGGGACAAAACACAGAAATTACTCTAAAACTTAATTCAAAGAAATATTCTAATTGACATATCTTCTTATATGAGTAGAGCTGTTGTTGAAAACCACAGAGAGTCTGTAGGTATTACTCATTTCATACCTCAGGTAGAGCAAATCATTTTAAGGAAAGGTATCATATTCTCCTAAATATCCGCTGTTGAAATGTTCATACCTACATATTAATATATTAAAAATAGCATTTTTAAACCATCATTCTGACTCTCAGAAAATGCTCCCAAGTGTTCACATCTATGCACACTTGGCAAGTTAGTAAAATTTATGTTCACGTGTAAATATTCCTAAACCGGACCATGTTTTAGACAAACAAAAGAGCAGAGCTAGGTTAAATGTCACCTGGGAAAAAATAACAAGATTTCAACTACCTCTCTTGCAGCAGATTCTGTGGCATGGCCTCCTTTCACTTTAACCACAACTCACAAATGACCATGCAGTGTATAAACCTCACTGTCTTTTATTTGTTTTGTTTTCCTTTGGAGAATTGACAGGTAGGTTTTCCATTGAAGAAATAACCAGCACTTGACCTTTGGCACAAAGTACAATCTGTTGCTATAGGAGAAAAACTCTGATCTTGAATTATCATAGCAGTTTGTAAATCATTTAAAGAAACTAGAATATGACTGCTTTAGTATGTATGTTCTTCGCTCATGCTTAAGTATGAAGCATAATTATAGTAAAATAGTGATACTTCAGTAATTCATTTTTACTCCATATTGTTTTCTTACCATGTAAGTAAAGAGGTTGATGTCTCTCAACACATTCAAAGAAACAAAGCGATATGCATATGTCCACCCATGAAACCATGTTTGCCTAGATCCAAGCCAGGCACCACTATGAGAAACACACCAGAAAATACTCTGATTTCTTTATTGAAAGCATAAAATGGTCACTACCATGGTCACAAAATTTAACTGCTTTCACAAAGGCAAAAGGAAATTTTCCTTCAAGTTAAGAATTTGAAGAGAATATCTACATATGAGAAGACCATATGGTGTTCATTTGTAGTAAAATACATAGCTTGGTGTATGAATGGAGTCTTTATTGCAGACTACATGCTGTGTGTACATACTACTCAGACATCTAATGTCTCAGAATCTTTTCAAGGAAAGGAACAGTCATTTTCTACTAAATGCTCAATATTAAGTGTTTTCTTCTGAAAAGTAAATGTGATGAAAGTTGTTGTATGCATTGTCCTCTATTTCCTTTTCTTTCTCTAATTTTCATGATCTCTTTGCAAACAAAAATTGCTCAAGGAATGAACTGCATGGAACATCTATGGTTAATTGTACATAGCTGGAAGATAAGCCAATCTGAGCTCTTTTAACATGGAATTGTGGTACACTGTCAGAGAAATGTTTTGTCTATGTTAATTAGACATGTCTCTGCATTTCGTGTGGTTATTACAGATCGTTCCTCAATAATACAGAATATGCTACATTTCTTATCTGTCAGTTTTTATTCAAATAGCATTAGCCACTTGTATATCATATTACAAGATTCAACTTTAGTAACTAAATATCTCATAGAAAGGAAAAAAAAACTTTATACTTGTACTTAGAGATTCGTCCATGTATGAAGCACTGAATAAAATACAAAGACATAAGTTTGAAACAAAACTATTATTAGAGGTTATTAGTTTTGCTACAGATTTGAATTTTCCATAAGCACAGAAAGATCATACTTTGTAAAAACATTAATACTACACCAAGGAAGTTTCTCACTAATATTTCCACCTCTCTTCATGAGATCTAACCACAGAAATAAATATAAAAATGGGAAAATCTAGGGCAGGATATCGAAGAGAATCAGGTCAGAAATTGATAAGAACATGTATCTATGTTACAGTCTGGCAAAAAGTGAAATATTTTTCAATGATATTCATAACAAAGCCATATTAACAATAAGCTTTATGATCCTGCATTTGGGAGGAGGGTGTCTTGACCCTTGACCTCTGTTCACAAAGCCAGAGAAATGAAAATCTTGTTTTTATCCTGGTTTATTTTACACAAATTACTGTCATTGCCAAACTTGTATAAGAAAAAAAAAATTCTATTCTGAAAAAGCCCAAGTCTGGTTCTTAATAGTCATGTGACTTTTTTTCCTGCCAGCCATGTGCTCCGTATCATTTTACTCTGAAATAACTATGCGGATTTCAGCTCAACCTGCCTTCACTTATAATGCATGACATAGCCCGTGAGGGAGCCTGAGAACATGCTCCCTTGAAAGGAGAGGTTCTCATAGTTGGCCTGTAACCATGGAAGCAGATGCCGCTTTCTTCTTACCCTGCTTACCTCTTTGCAGCCTCGAGCTGCTCCCTATTGTTAAAAGGGGGACGCCTTGATTTTTCTTCATCATGAACGAACTTGTCTCTTCTTCAAAGGGCATCATGCTGCAGGTCATTGGTCTAGACTGTTTGCACGGTCCAGAGAACAGCCTTGATGTAACCCTTGCTCCGTCTGAGCCACACCACCAGCCGTGCATCTGCAGACTGTAGGGGACATTGGAGATCTGTATTTGAAAAGAAGTCTGTCTGATTTTGCCATTGTGCCTTTTCACTCATCGATCGAATGAATATCGAACCTTCTGTCGTTGCATGTGTGAAATAGATAGCTTAGCAAGCACTTTTGTGCCCAACCTGTGCAGCGGGCCAAAAGGTTTTCTTTTTAGTCTTCTGATTTTTTTTCTTCAGACTTTATGAATTTCATGTTAACTTAAATTATTTATATGCCTTTATCCAACTGTTATGATGACCGTTTCGGTGACTTCCTCAGCAGTGACTTTCTTTCAGGGTTAGACGGAATATTTCCTTTGCTGTCAAGTGTTTGGAAGCTTTTAAAGCTCTTTAGCTTTACTTGTCTATAACTAGAAGTGGTGTAAGTTTTACTGTACCCTGTTCAGTCAAAAAGTTGAGGTTTCTTTTTACGGAGACGATGTGACGGTGTCTATCATTTAACAGGCTTAATTCCAGAAAGGTGAAATTGAACTGCCTCAAGGTAATTTCAATGATTTGTGAAAGTAAGTAAATCAAATAATCACATTGATTTTAAGTTAAATGAAATTGTTTCATAAGCTCTGTTAAAGGATTTTTTTCTTTGTTTTCTCCCTGTTTAAAAATTTGTGAAGATATTATCTTCAAGCATTGAAATATCCTCAAAAGCACGTAAATTCATGGTGGTTCGTGAGAGGCACATGAAGTCACTCTTACTTGGTATGTTAGAGAAATATTATATATTTATAATATACACATTATGGTACGATTTAATTATAAAATACAATATGAAAATGTTCACTTTTTTAGTACAATTAAAATTCTGCAATCAATAACTGATGTTAATAATAAGTGAAGGCTATTCTACCACCTGCTCACTCTGAAATGTATTCTTTTACTATGTCCTTATAGAAGCAGAATAACTCCAAAATGTCTCATCTGCTTGTGTTCGGTATGTTGCCTAGCAAGCATTGTCTGCATGTGTCATCAGGTTTTATTTTGTTTTGTTTAGTTTTAAGAAACCAGTATTTCATACTTTAAGGCATACCTATTTTCTCTAATTGCCACAGGCAAAGGGGAGGTCCGTTGCAGAATAAAGAAGGTTATTGTGACAGATGAAACATAATTCACAATGAGTACTCTTTTCATCCTGCCTTAAGTAGCAGAGGATTACTTCCAAGCTGAATTTTGTGGCAGAATGTACGAGCTGATTTTTTTTAAACATGTAAGGATAGAGCGAAGACAGAAAACCTCTTTCTCTTCAACTGTGTGGTGTTTATTTTGTGTGTGTCTGTTTGGGGATCTTATTTTATTTCCCCTAAAACAGAAGACATCCTGGCCAGAAGAGAGTCTGATGAACTCGAGGGAGACAGGGAGGGGAGAAAATAAGGAATTTAAAGCAAAAAAAGTTGTGGTTTTCTCTACCAGATAGTGAATGACACACAAGGAGTTAAATGTATTTCTACATTTTTGGCATACATGTGAAATAAAAATCATACTTTTGTTTCAACCAGTATATGAGCTGCAAAAGTAGGTAAATTTTATTTCATAAGTATATTTTTCTTTAGATAATGATTTGTTGTCTCATACTCTTAATTAGACTTAGTTTGTTAGACTTTTGATGACATTTACTTTTTTATGAGGATTTAATAGCAAACTGTTATTAAATAGATACGTGTTTGAATGTTTTACCTGCTTTCAATTGTTTGTTTCACTTTTAATGACAAGGATTATATTTAATCCTTATATAATTTTTATATTTAAATACAGGATAAATAATTTTTAGTTCTTATTCTAAGGAAGATTTCAAATTAACTAAAAGAGAAGGAAAAACTGTATTTGATAAATGTACATGCATCACAAGACAATCCTAGGCTATAAAAATTCATAGCAGCTTATCTGTTTTAAATAAATTTTATTTACATTATCCATTTGGATTTAGTTATTCCTGGAAATTGATTGATTTTTATTACCAGGAGTTGTATTTGAAGTAATATTCTATCTATAAAAGGAAAAGTATGCAGTTTTCTGCCTGCTAGTAAACCTACAATTACAGAACTTACAAAGTGCTATTTCTCTAATATTTTCTTGTTAATCATGCTTTGCTATTCCTAAAAGTCATAAAAAAAGGAACTAAACTGAAAATTGAGGTTTCTCTTAATTTATTGAATTCATTCCATTTTTCAGATATTGTAATGAATAATTCAAATGCACTGAATTTATTTAGGTATTCCTTGGAAGAAGGCATAAAAATTATAATCCAAAAATACTTCTGTCATGTATATTTTGTCTTAAAGCATAATAATATGATTCTCTTGATATATAAAAGTAAAACAATTTCATTTAAATTGGCTTTGTTGCTAAAAGCTTAATAAAATATGCAATAAGCTTTTTTCATTGGTAAAATTTAACAATATTTATAAATATTACATTAAAGACTTGGTTCTATTAAATGACTTTTTCTTAATGTTGTGATTAAAATATTTATGTTCAAAAATGAGCAATCTAAAAATAAAAATATGATTATCTACAACTACAGGAAATATAAGAAATTGTACAATCATTACCTGTATGACAATTTAATAACAATCTTCCCCTAAATTCCCTACAATAATACTGAGTTAGTAAGTACACAAGTCTAGAATACTTTTAAACTGTATTGTTACAATTTATTGTTAATACAAATAAAATGTAACAGAATTTCTATAGTTAAGTGAAAAGATCTGTGTATCTAGTAATTATTGCTAGGTTATCTGCAGAAATATTTTATTTTTAGCCTTCGTATCCCTCCTAACAAGTATAGAAACAAACCTACATGAATACCTCTGTATTTGGTAAAATTTTCTGCTTTTAATGCTTTTTCATAATCATTAGTATATATAATTTCTTCGGAATAGTCATGTACTTTATCCATAGAAAATACAATGTGTTAATTGATTTTAACTAAATATAGAGTAAAGAAAAACTTTAAGAATGATGAAGGTGTAGAAATTGTTCCAGTTCTATAAAGTGTCAATTTCTAGTATGTGACTGAGAGCACAATTTTTTTAAATAATAGGTTTCATTTTACTCATAGTTGAACTTAGTATCAAATTGAGCATGTTCAAGATCATAGCTAAAAGTAAAATTTATTCCCACTCTTCAAATATTATAAAGTATCTTGGGAAACTAATTGTATGTGTCTGAGAAGGAGATTTTGTTTTAAGTTTCGTAACAGCTTTTAGAAAATAACATTATGCAACTAGAAAAGGATGTTGCCATTTTTTTAAATGAACTGAAACATTCAACATAGTGCTACAAAATCAATACAAATGGAGGCCAGTACATTTTATTTTCACATACATTCTTTGCAGACTTAACCTCTGTTTCATCCAAAATGTATGTCCTGTGCTTCAGGCCAGAACATTTTTCATATTTCTATCTGCTTCCTTTCCCCTCCCTAAAACACATTCTGCTATAAACTTCTGCACCAATCACTGTGAAAAACTCATACTAGAAGCGGTTCGGGAAGCAGTGCTGTGAATGTAAAAAATCACAGACTTTGATTTTACAAGACAAGTTGGATAGGAGTCAAAATTGCCACATGCGGTGTGAAAAAATGCCACCCTGGTGCGAACAAAAGGTTTAAAATGGAGTCAAGAAGCGCACAAGCCCCACGTCTAAGCTTTTCCTGTGAATCGCCTGCCGCAACCTGCAGGGTATCAAGTGGGCTGGGAGAACAGAGAGCTCTTGGAAGCTACAACTGAGAAACATCGGGAGTCAAATGTGCTAGTTTTTTTTAGTTTTTTTGTTTTTATTTTGTTCTGTTTTGTTTTGTCTCATTTAGGCATCATTATACTAAACTGTTTTACCCAAAACAAAACAAATCCCAAAAATGTCACACAATGTGTGAAGAAGAAACTGTTGCTTAGAAGTGAATTGTTAGGTTTTTCTTTTCTTTCTGTTTTTTGGTTTGGTGTTTTTTTTTTTTTGGTTTTTTTTTGCATTTCTTCATTTACAGCAAAGTTACCAATTGCACTTTACATTTTAAATCTCTTGTTCTGTGGGCCTCAGTTAACAAAACAGTAAATAAGGAAGAGGTTCCATTGAAGTCCTAATAAAATAATAAATGCGATTACATTATCTGTATATGTTTATCTTCTAAATTATCAAGAAAAGATGGAGGAAAAAGACTAAGAATTTGCTATTGGAAATAAGAATTTCATCTTAGTAAATAATAATTCCGAATTCAGCAGAAATGATCCCTCAGGGAAAAAAGAAAACTGTTACAATATGCTAAAAAAATACAACAATATTATGTCTTCCCTGACATTTTATTATGCCAAAAATTTACTTCACAGACAAAGATAATTGCTAGACTTGAAAAATGTTAATAAACCCAAAGATAAACCATCTTCATTGGCTTAAATTACTAAAAAAATTCAATTTTAAGGACAATTAAAATATACACCATTGTGTCATAACCCCCACTCCAATCATCTCAATATGTGTGTAAAGCCACCACTCTACAAATGCTAATTACATGATAAATTATGAATAACATTTAAAGAAAGTAACATTTCCTAGGTGATTGTGAGCTAATCAGTGCAACAAGAAACATCTTTGATGAGCATTGAAAAGATCCTTAAACTCTGAAGTCTGTTTTATTACATTTGCATCTTATCTCTTATTAAAGATTGAGTCTAAAGCCAGAAAATCCCATTGGTTATGAACGCAGGTCAAGACAGGAACACTTTTCTATTTACTCTTTGTAACACTGGATAAAAATCAATCTGTTACTTTCATTACAACCACACAATCAATTCCATTTAAAGTATAATACAGCAGCCAAGTCCAAGGACAATATGGATCCTTGGAAAAAGCTCATACCATTTGCGGGACTGTACTTGATACAGCTCCAAGTAAATTGTTTTCTTTCTAATCAGTGTACGTGGACATTTAAAGTAAACATGCCTAAACTGATATTGCAATATAGGATCCAATCAAAAATTGAGTACAATCTTCATTAGAGTCACATTTTTTAAAAAGCCATCCTTTTTACACAATAAAAAACCTTAGAAGGAACATATCTTTCTATGTTGACTCTTAAGTGGATGAAGATATGATTTCATATATGTTTTAGTATTTCAAGAAAAATTTACATACACCAGAATTTCTACCTCAAAATTAGCACCTTAATTCCTTTATTTGAATGCCACCTTCCTCTTATTTTGCAATAAATGACTTTATTTGCAATAAATGTTTTTATTGTGACTATTATTAAGGAAATTATTTTTTAGGGACAAGAAATAAACTAAACTTTCTTGAAACACAGTCTGTAAATAAGATCTGAGACACGGAGATAGTGTACATCCACATGTTCTGTAATGTCCTCCATGTTTCCGACCAGAAAGAAGCATCTTTTTAGAT
Organism: Hystrix cristata; assembly: GCA_004026905.1. Lineage (NCBI taxonomy): Eukaryota > Metazoa > Chordata > Mammalia > Rodentia > Hystricidae > Hystrix > Hystrix cristata. The sequence continues at coordinate 62,465 of PVJO010007747.1, read as the reverse complement.
GTATTTCTTACATACATAAACAATGGCTAATGAGCCCAAAGTCAAAGCCTTCAGTTCAACTGTCAATTATCTACAAGACATTCAGGGCCATTCTTGTCCAACCCATCCCCAGAATTCAGTCTCTGATGTCCTCGTATGGCTGGAAACCAGGTCGCTGCTCTATAGTGTCTCTCGCTTTCAAAGCACTCCCCTGCCAAGCGTATGGAAGTCTGTTCCTGTTTCCTCTGACCTACCTGTCAGGTTACACTCTTCAGACTACACAGGCACCACAGTTTCAGACGATCTGCACCAACCACACTCTAGGCTCCCATGAACTTACTCACAGCACATTTGGTATGTAGAGGTCAGAGACAGACAGGCCAAGACTCTGGCAGCAACTCATGACACAAGAATGGGCCAGGACAGGACAGAGAGAGTCAAGTTAGAGTAAACCTTAGCTTGGGTCATTCATCATGCAGTCACTTAAAAGGCAGAAAGAACATTTCAAGTAAGTGGACCAAAACTCAAAGGGGAGATGGATGTCACTTCAATGTTTACATGCAGCCAAGCAAACCAAAAGACATTATGTGCTAATTTTTGTATGCTTAATGTCTTATTTTTTACTTTAACTGTCATGCAGTTTTCAAATATCCCAAAAAGGTAAAGAATTATGCCCTTTATATTGTATCCCTGACATGATACTTATATGCTCTTTAAATTTTGTATTCATTCTCTTTCACATCTCCTTTAATTTTTTTTTTATTTTTACCAAGAACATGTATTGGTACATTGTATACATAATAATCATAATCAACATGGTTATTTTGTACCTGTACATGATGTATCTTGGCTTTTCCCCCCTCTTCCCCTCCCCTCCCTTCCATTCACCCACCCATCTCTATTTGCAACAAGTTTATTTACACTTTTCCATTTTTTTCCCTTTCATCTTACTTTTCTTTTAACCTTCTTCTTTATCCCCCTTTTCCCTATCCAGTTCTCCTCTCTTTTGAATACTATCTCTTTTTTTTAAAACATAATATCTATTCTACCCCTTTGTCCTTATTTATACTTTGGTTTCTCATATCAGAGACAGTTGGGTGTAGTAAAGGTACTTTCCATTTATGAGATTTTCAGCATGTGATGGGTTTGCAAAGACATCACCCATCTTAAGCTGAGAAGCACCTATATCAGATTATTTTGAAAATGGAAAACCAGAGATTTCTAAAGTCATATTTCGCTTAAAGCAAAAGCTGAATAAAAGTTGGAATCCGAAGGTTTTTCGAGAGGGCATTATTTCTTCCAAATTCAGATATATATATATATATATATATATACACACACACATATACATATATACAAATATATATACATTCTGAAAAACTAATGTGAACACTTGCAATACATTGGTGACTGTTCCTTGAGGACATGAATTATTTAATAGAAGCCTGCTTTCGTAAAGACTTTTCTGAACTGACTCATAACGTGAAATAATTGACAACATTTTATATCAAGCAGTCCTTTGGTCTTAAATCCATTCACTCATTCAACTAACATTTTTATTGTCTTTGTGCTTTCCTGGGTTTTAAGAAAAATGTATCAACACATACTTACTGCATGTCAATTTAACAGGTGCAGGTGCTAAAAATGGAACCACAAATTTTTAAAAATTATTAGAGGATTATGTACTAGGATAAGAATAACAAGTGAAAAGGAGAAAGTTCTTACATAAGTAAGGTGGTCAGAAAAGGCCAAAAGTCAAGATGTGAAATGCAGTTTGCAGAAGAACTAAAACTTCCTGGCCACGGGAAGAAGAGCTACAGGAAGCCCACAGAACTATAGGAAGCCCGCAGAACTGCAGCAAACCAGAGCTATCAGAGAGCTAGGTCAGCTCACCACTCAAGGGCTTCCCGGCCACAAACTCCACAAGGAGGAGTTTGTACGTGATTCCCAGGGCCGCGGACAGCTCCGGAGCCAGTCTGTCTGGACAGAGGCGTGTGATATGGAATCTCTGTGTAACCTCCTCAGAATTCTGGGATCATCAGTCATAACCCCAGTTATTAGACAGTGGTACCTTTTCCACCTTTTTCCGCTATGTGGTACTAGGGATTGAACCCAGGGCCTTCACACTTCTGGCATTATTTTTATTTTTAAATTTGAGGCAGGGTCTCACTAAGTTGCCCAGACTGGGCTGAAACTCATAATTTTCCTGCCCTGTTGGGGTTATAGCCATGCACCACACCACCATACTCAACTGACAGTAGTTCTTAGTATTATTAAAAATCAATCCTCATGACATTATTTGGTGAATAACTCAGATTTCTAACTTTGTTTTATTATGTATTTTGGTCTAAAACTGCACACTTGAGATATCAGCAGATGATTCTTCCTCTCAAAGACTAACAAAACAAATTTCTTCCTCACAGTCAATGCTAACTTGTGTCATTTTGGTTATCAGTGAGGTAAATAATTCTGGAAGCCTTCTCTATCAACGACAAGTGCACCTCCTGAGTTTTCCTACTAATGCAGAAAAATAACTCAACGATGACATTATTTTACTTAAGAATTATCTAGTTTATATACTCAGTTGAAAAATTTAAGGACATTATAATATACATCAAGAGGTTTGACTCAAGTAGCACACACATATAGGTTGCTCTTTTATGTTACAATTAAATATGATATTACTTTCTATTTAACAGCCAGGAGTATTCAATTATAGTATAAATAAAATTGTTGAGAAATTTTTAAAGTTAACTGCTTATAGTATGTTCATTAAAAGGAGCGAAGCACTAATGATTGGAGAAGCAGTTGGAATCACTCTTAGCAGGCTGTATACAAAACAGGATGAGAAGTTAGTAAACACAGTATTAAGCCAAATTACTAGGTGTTCCTACCGACAGCGATGTTTCATCACAAGTTTCACTGTATTTTTTTTCAGGCCCTTAAATTATTAGGGGACTGTAAGTTCTAGATATTAGAACGCACGATTAATAGAGATATGGCCTAACCTGACCATCGAAATGCCATAGTTGAACTTTTTAATTGGGAGCTCTTCTTACTGAATATTTTGCTAAACGTACACAGCATCTCACCCTTTTTGAAAAAATAATGTACAGATGCCCCCTTCCCGGGGATTTATATCTAACCATGCACACAGTGAGAAGACGACTGTGGTACTCTTAGGTGGAGAACTTTTCATGTAGTGTCGGCACTGCACTATTATAAATGCATTAAATACTTTGGTTTCCACTTAAAGGTTTTATGATATAGTTCATCTATATGAATCTTTATATACCGAAATGCCCTTTTACTGTCAATTTGATGAAACTAATTTAAAACCAGGAAGTTTAAATTGCCCTTATATATTATTTATTTAATATACAAAGCAGTATGTTACATTAAATGTTTTTTAATTGGTATAACAATATTAAAAGACATTAGATTACAAAGTGAATTCTGAGGCAGACTTTGCAAGAATTTCAAGGTAGGTGACAATGAGCCCACTGAACTACGAAAGGCTTGGAATAAGATGTGAGGGGGTTCACTGAGGAAGCTCTCTCTAAGGGGTGTGGTACCAGCCCTCCTTTCAATTTTAATAAGAGGGATTGCAGTCAGACTGCTTGGAGAATTGACGTTGGGGAGACAGAGTGGAAGCGGTTTTTGAATCCTGCCTGGACAATGTAGACACACTTAGGTGAGATGGCTACTTTAGCTTCACATCAAAAGGGAGCTTCCTGCAATAATATTTCCATGAATTTCCAGAGTTTGTTGAGGCAAAGAATGCATGCATGTGGCTACAGCTCTGTGCAGTTGGCAAGCATGGAAAGAAGATGCTAAAGAAGCAACCAGAAGGATAATTCATGGACACCCAACAAAGAGGTTACATGCAGTCCTGAAAAATGCAAGCTGAGATGACATGGCAATGACGGGGATCTCGATTATACCACACGTACGAAGTGCAGTTGCATGTTCTAGGGGCATCTTTGATGTGCACCCAGGAGCACCTTAAAGGACTCAGACAACTACCCCTACCTTCAAGAGCAGAAGGCACACAAAATTTAGTAACAACAAACGGAGGACTTCTTGATACTACCCTTAACTATCCCTGCTACAGCTTGGACTTCATACACTAAAAACTGACCTTAAGAAGATGCTGGAGGACACAGGGAGAAAGATCTTCTGCAAAAGGGAAAATGACCAAGAGATAGAAGGAGGGGTTACTTTTCTCTCATTGCTGAGATAAAATATCCGACACCCAAATTTAAGAGAGGAAAGGTTTATTTAGCTCACAGTTTGTAGAGGTTTTAGTCCACAATCGGCTGGACCAAGGCAGGGTGGCCTGGGAGACAGGCAGAAGGCAGCAAGGTAAGCAAGGTATAGACAAGTCTCCTTCTGTCCCTTATATTTTATCCACACTACCCATTCTTAGCGTGAGTAGCACTCCCACCCTTAATCCTAGGGCCCATAATCCTAGTATCTCATTTTTGATCCCAGCAGAACTGTGCCAAACCAATCAGTGGACTAATTCAGTAATCACACACTCTAGATCGAGTCACCTCTGAAAATGCCCCACCTGTGACTGCATGAGGCTTTGGGGGGACATCCAGACACAAGCTATAACAAGGGGGGAGGGAGGATAAAGGAGGTCACAAAAGAATTGTGAAATGTTCTGCACGTCCATGTTTACAGCAGCACAATTCATAATAGCTAAATCTTGAAAGTAGTCTACATGTCCATCAGTAGACGAACCGATGAAGAAAATGTGGTACTTACGTGCAATGGAGTGCTACTGTCAGTGAAAAATAAATTTGAGTCATTTGTAGGAAAACGGATGCATTTCAAGATGTATGTTAAGTGAAATAAATCAGATACACAAGCTTAAATATTGCATGGTTTCTCTTATACGAGAAACCCAAATTATATATAAAGAGAAAAATAAAAGGTCAATACTAGAAAGTAGGAAGATAGATCTTTCTCAAGTGGAAATTGGATCAAGATATAAAGTGGGGAGGGAAGGGGATGAAAAAGGAGTTAAGATGTATTATGTACTCGTACTAACTCTCCATGGCAAATGTAATCATTTGGTATTGGAAGTACATACTAATAAATATAAATTTTAAAAAATGAAAAGCTTAGAAACTTAAAAAAAAAAAAAAGATGCTGCAGGAAGAACGCCAAGTATGAACTGAAGACAGAGAGGACCTTCTGCCTTCCAAAGGCGTCTTGCTTGCTTGTGGCTGATCCCATCCGGGCAAAATGAGAGATAAGAAGGCTGGGTCGTACCTGGTTAATTCAAGGTCCTAGGAGTATTTTTCCTAAAGAGAGTTTCTAACCTGTATTCAATAAAAGACTTTGGAATGTTTTAAGGAGTGCCTTGATCAGAGTTACAATTAGAAAATAAAGTCTGATATCCCTATAGGGAAGAGACTCAAGAAGAGGAGGACAAAATCCAAGCAGAGAAGTTGGGCCCTACCGGAAAAGCTCCTGTGTGTCAAGACAGAGTCGCACCCCAGGGTGACAGCGGCAGAAATGAGTAGAGGGCGATAGTTTAAAAATATATTGAGAGGCAAAAGTAATGGCACTTTTTGATGACTCAGATTTGGGGATTATATAGAGGTCAAGGATGACTGCTGAGGTTCCACCTGAGGGACTGTGCGGATACGGGTATTTAACAGAAGGACATAGTGGAATAAAATTGGAAGTACAAGTGGAATTGGCTAAAACCAGACCTAAAACTCAGCATCTCAGCAATCTCCAATTATATGGATATAAAAGTGCTCATCATAAATCCCTTTTGCTGCTCCATGCAGAACTGTTGACCTGCCTTCCAGAGTCTAGAGATATGACTGACGCCCTTGATAGTGTCAGCGTTTCCCCCAGTCACTCCCTGCCCACCGACCTGTTTCTACTCTCTTCTCAACCATTTCCTTGAGTGTGGGAATGACTGAACCAGCTATGACTGAACCTGACATGTCATATACCATCTTTTTTGTCATGTAAAAAATTTTTCTTGTGTGCGTGCGCGCATGCTCTGCAAACTACTATTCCTTACAAATATTTATGCCACCTATCCTGAGGTGAGATTGTTTGCTAGAACCCAAAATAAACAACACAAAAGGAGACCGTGATAGAGTGCTGTGATGATTTGCAACAGATCGGGTTAATAGTCACTGGCTCACAGTGTAGAGTACAACCCATCATATCATTTCTCACATTCTGAAAGCTTAAAATAGCATCCTAAATTATAAGTTTTTGAGTTTTTTTATTAAAACAATGGGAAGACTAATAGCATTAAAACTGGACGGCAGTGTCAAATTTAATTTCTTGTTTTGATAAGAAGACTATGGATGCATAACATATTAACATTAGAAAAGTAAGCTGAAGGGTATATGGAAACACTATACATTCTTTGTAAATTTTCTATAAATTTCAAATTTGAAATTAAAAAAAAATAGCAGCTGGATGTGTCGTTCAGTAGAGTGCATGCTTATCATGCACAAGGCCCTGGGTTCAATCCCCAGAACAATCAATCAATCAATCAATCAATACATACATACATAAATAAAAATTTTAAAACAAGCAGATATGTGACAGCATATTTTAAAAACTCATGCATCTCCAATGTATCTAAAAGAGAACAATTTGCAAATATCAACATTAAAGGGTTGTTAGTGTTACACCTTTATCCCTGACTTAATATGTTAGTTCACCTATATTCATGAATCAAATTTGCTTAATTTACTTGCTTAATAAAATGAGATAAAGCAGGGATGTGTGCATAAATATACAGGTACATAAAATACCTTAGAGCTTAATAAACAAATAATAAAGGAGTTGTAAAGGAGCCAAGAATCTACCATAAATCCGAATACAAATTTGCTCATGTTACAAGTCAGTCTCTATGTGACTATAAGAAAAAATGCCTTATGAATGCCCAGAATTCTAAACAGTTCTTTTAGTTTTACCAAACCTATTTATCATACCACCATTTTTCTTAGTTTTTAAAAAGTCACTCCTTAACTCTTCCTTCTCCCTTTTCTGTTTCATCTAGTTTTCTAAGTCATGCCAAGTCTTCACTTCCATTATCTTTACTTTTCATCTTAAAGAGTCTTTCTTGCTTCTCAAAAGCCCGCAGTAAGAACATCTTCCTCAATACCAACTTCACTTTCTCCGACTCGTTATTATATTTAAGATTCGTACTTGAAAGTCTTCAGAAAGAACTATATTGTTGTAACAAAGTCAGGTGGAAAAAAGAAAAGAAAAGAAAAGAGAAGGACACAAGAACACAGTCCCTCAGAGATCAGTTTACCTCCTGCCCTTCAGTCTCTGGACAACCTCAACTCATACCTCTTCTTTTTGTTTATGCCCCCTAAACTCCTGCCCAGGTGCTTGCTTCTCAGTCCCTAAAGAGGCGCCACACTCTTCCAGTCTTGCCTTTGTCCTTGTTGCTTTCCTCCAGCAGAAAATTTTGATTCTCTGATTCATTCAAAGGACCAGTTTTAATACAAAAAGCCAGAATGTTACATTAAGGTGACACAGTGATCCTGCCCTGTCATGGCTCCAGTGAAACAGCCTTCTTCTCTCACTTGTCTCCTGCCCCACTAGGTAGTGTGTAAATTTTCGTTCCTTTGACCTGCTGTCTTTCTTATTATGACACCTAGCTCACTGTACTCCACGTGACAGTGATTCTCATTTTACTAGTAGGCTCCTAGATGTTGCCCCGCGAGGGCTAACGCTGATTGCACATATTTTTCAACAATTGGAAATGCTCAACAGTGGAGCAGAAACTCAAACAGGCATTCTTTAACCCCAAATAAAAACAATTTAAAGAGCAAAATAAAAGGGAGGCAGACCTTTTGCATATGAGAAAGGGTCAAGAGATGGAGGGATAAAGGGAGGAAGGGGGGGAATAACAAGGATTAAAATGTAATACGTATAAGTACAATAAACAGGGTGATACCCATGCTACTTGGATAATGTTTTTTACAGTCTGGGTCAATAATAATTAGCAATCTACACTGATATATGACTTGCCTACAATTGTTTTTGTGTTGTACAAATCATGTTTTATTTTGTCATTTATCCTGCATACTGTTCAAAGTTACAAGTTGAAAAAAAGAATGACTGAGCTTTGTCCGTCTTCAGTTCACGTTAGTTTGGATTCTTAATTTTGACGTTGTATTCATGATCTCATATTTATAGACCCACTGCACATGATTATTTGGATTGTGCCCTGTAAAATGCAGGCCAATCAGGAAGGTAAGTGACACTGAAGTACAGCCCAGACTCTGACTGCTGAGACACCAGTATGGATCCAATTACACCTGCAAGGTGCATGCATTGGCTGCCAAGAGGAAAGGGCACCTTTTCAAAATTCACACAAAGTGCAAGTGGGGATTCATCGAGTCAATGAACTTTAATATATTGTATAGAAAAAATTTTCAATACTGAAACCCTTGGTCTGTTTTTTAATCCACGTTTGCTGATAGGAGTGCAATTGTCATTTAAGTGCATCTCAGCTTAGAAATAGTGAAAAATTCTATGAATTAAACATGCACATTCTTCCCAGAAATAATAAAAAGATGCATTAGGTCCTTGGATCAATTTCTTTTCCAATGTAAGATTGTTCCCTTTTGTGTATTCTTTATTGCTTTGTCCCATACGAGCTTAGACTGTTTAAACTATGGTTCTTACTCTATTTCTCAAGGGTGCATAATCAAGAGTCTACTAGAAATCCCTAACAATGAGTTGAAAGATGGATGCTTTCATTTCATCCTGCTTTAGAGATACGCTCTTTTGGAAATTCAGGGCACTGGATTATTGCTGTTATGTTCACTATTTTCAGTACAGTAGTAGTATCAGTGACCATTTCTTATTGTTCATAATTTCATACTTTTATTATCTCTAATTCTCTCTACAAACCACCCTGTTAGTATTATTCTCATTTTTTCACATGAGAAAACTCGGGTTTTAGTTGATTTTCCAAATCTAGCCAGTAAGCATGTGTCCAATCTTAGACCGAACTTCACATTCTCCTGGTCACAGAACAATTTCTGCCTCTATCATATGCTGCCTCACAAACTAGGTTCACTTTCTTCTATAAATTTATTCAACAAATTCTCTTTGGGGCCCTACATTCCTCTAGGGATGAGCGAGAGAGACAATATCTTTACCGTTACGAAACTTATAATCAAGGAAAGAGACAATGAGTACATATATAAATATATGAGTCCAGGTACTAACATGTACTGTGATGCAGAACAAATTTGAGTAAGGAGATAAAGAGCAATGCATTGGAGGTACTGGTTGGGAAGTCAGAGGTTTTTCTGAAAAGTGACATTTTAGTGGTAGCCTGTATTTAATAAGGAAAAAGCCACAAGAAGAATGAGAGTTTAAAGCAGACAGAACTAGTGTTTGCTCCAGGCTCGAAGGACCATGGCGTGTTAGTAGAAGTCTCGAAGGTGCATCTTCTAGGACAGGACACACAAGTAGGATTGTGGCGAACATGAAGTAATGAACAGGCTGAAACTTTGCAATGCAGATTCAGGTTGGCAAGGCCAAGGAATTGGGATTTTCTCCTAATGAGAAGCCATTGAAGGGTTTTATCTCATTTCCACTTTTAAAGATACTCTTGACTGCTGAGAGTAAAAATAAACCCCAGGGGGAGAAGAATAGAAGCAGATCTGTTAGAAATAGAAATATATCTACAACTATTGCTGCCGCTGACAGTGACTTAAGGCAAAGTGGTAGTCCTGCAAATAATGGGAAAGGACGATGTAAGAAGACAGCTGTGAGTCAAGTTGGCAGAATCAGGTGATGAGGATGCGAATGTTCAGAGAGGAATCCAAGATCACATCGAGATTTCACACTTGAGATACAGGGTGAATGTCCCACATCCACCACTTATTGAGACAGGCAATTGGAAAGAAGCAGGATTTTCGGAGTGGATGAGCAGAAAATTAGGATGCCTTTTTCATACATATTATTTCTTCTTGTGGCACTTTTTAATAAAATATTTTGAATCCATAACATTTTGAGTCTGTAATATTTCAGTGAGAATTGGAGAAGAACTAAAAGGTGTTGGCAGGTACATACCTTCCATAGATTCACGTAAGATGTGAAAAATAATTCTCCCTACATGAATGAATGTACCACCAGCCCAACATAAAAATATTAAGGTGTCTTTAACCTTTTATAATGTAGCAACATATTTATTTGGGGGAATATATAATTTGATTTGATCATCAAATTAGTGATTAAGGTGAACCAGAGAACAGACTTGCAATGAACGTTAATTTTTTTTTTGCTTTATGATATCTAAGGGTAATATTTAATATGGCCATGTTCTTGATCTATAATGAGTACTTTCCCATCGCTCTGAGGTTGAGAATAGACATAAAAGGTTGTTTGGGTTTTTTTTTTCTTTCTTGTTTATCTGTCTCTACCTTTCTTTCAGAACTTATTTCCTCCAAAAAGTCTTCACGGATTGCTGCAGGCCACATAAGGCACCCAAATACTGAAGTTCTGAAGGGGATATCTTTTGTCTCACTCCTTAAGCACTTAGAAATAACCTGAAAGTCTTAGTTATGCTTCATTTCAAGCCTCTTTCTGCCAGGCAGGATTGTAAACTGGTTAAGGAAAAAAGGGAAGTCTTGCACACTCTCATAGCACAAAATTCAACAGAATGCTCAATTAAAGGCCTTTGATTAGTTTTTGCTGATTAAACAGAAAGAAACAGGCAGGCTACCTCCCAAAACTCAGAAAAGTTATAAAGCAGAATAGTTGTTTGGAAACTTTGGTCATATATTAACAACATCATGAACTGCAAACTATATAAGCAATATTGCAGGTGATTTAACCCAACTTCGTTTTTCACTTGAAACTGCTCTAGGGGGTATGTTTTGGATATGGTACGAGTGGGTCCTCCAGTGGTTCACGCATTAGGAGGCTGGTCCTCTGTGTGGCAATTAAGAGGTGGTGGAACTTTTAAGAGACAGAGTATAGTGGGAGATGGTTACTGGATCCTCCCTGTACTCTGGCTTCCTGTCTCACCGTGAGCTCTATTTTCACTCATTCACCTACCATGATGGCATCTGCCATGAGACTCTCATCAGAGATCCAAACAGTGTGGCCAGCTGATCTTAAACATTTGGCCTCCAAAACTAAGCTAAATAAACTTCTTCCTAAGTCCTAGTTCAAGAATTTTGTTATGGTAACATAAAACTGACTAGTATCCCAGGAAAGACAAAACAGACAAATAAAGCAGATTTTCTGTGGATTGGATATGGTTTACATGTGTCCTCCAAAGGTGCCGTAAGCTGCTCTCCAGTGTGGTGATATTGGGGTGATGGGACTTTAAGTGATGAGGCCTCTTAGAAGGTAGTTATGTCATTCGGGGATTAGTGTATTATTAAAAGAGCCTCACTTAGTTCTGCAAGATATGGTTGCTTCAAAACGAACAAGCCTCAGCACTGAATCACTCTTGTTTCTTGACTTCCTGCATGTCTGCTCTCTACCATTTGCACATGTTCCCATAGTGCCAGTCTGCCATCCTCTGATGTAGCCTGAGGCCTTCACAGAAACCAAACAAATGAGACATCCAAATTTTGGACTTTCAGCCCCCTAAACTATGAGCTAAACAAACAAACAAAAAAATCTGTGTTCTTGATATATTACCTAGACTCAGGTATTTTGTTATGGCAATAGGAAATGCGCTAAGAACAGATACATTTGTCCACCAGTGACATGATTTACCTATAAATTGCTCGCTATTTTGAAATTTTATGTAGTTTTTTTATCTGTTTTGAACTATATTGCACATTTCTCATTTATTTTCCATGTAAAAGGAATAATACACAAGAATACTAAAAATGGGGAAGATAATATTAAATCCATTTGAAGGACACTTTCCACCAACCAAATTAAAGACTCTTTCTCACATGGATGGAAATCCAGGTGACAATTATGTGGAGATAACCCTGAGGATTAATGTATATTACTTATCACTACTTTATAATCTGCAAGGGTCATCAAAACACTAATGTCGTTTCTAAATCATGTATTCTACTGGAAGCAAAAATCTTTTGGCCAGCTAGCAAGTATATATGTTCACTTATCCAAGATAGTTGTGTTTTTCTGTTTTATTGTTTTATGCTTTTTTTTTCTATTAATGAGTCTCCCATCAACTTGAATTTGTGACAGTTAATCCTCTAGGATTCCATTTGCCTTGACTAAATAACCTTTCTAAACAAATGCAATAGAGTCCTGGAGCGCTTAAAACCAGCTGAGGTGCAGATCCTTTGTTGTGGATGAGCCTAAAACAGTGAGTTCTGTATAAAGCTTCTTGATTGGAAAAAACAGGAACCATCTCATATGGCAGGAGATGAGCCCAGCATTCCATGTCCAAATTTTAAGATATGCCCATCTACAGACAGAAACATGAAAATTCTTTTTCCAAGTAGCTGTCCAATGCAGAATGGATTCATTTCTGTTTTGTATCTGTTCCATTGACCAACATGTCCAGATCGTCGCGCCTCCTTTTCCACACACTTGATTCAATCTGTTACAAGTCAGTCGTTTAGAATGCTTGCTCTGCTTGGTGGTCAGATACAAATTTTGGTCAATACTCAACTAAGTAATTCAAGTGGACAGCCAAGTAGCTGATATTATACTCATTACTGGCTGAAAACAAAACAGAACAAAATAAACAAAGAAACAAAACACCCATAACAGATATATTGAATTTTGGTGAGAGATAAGCTAAAAGACTTTGGTGAAAATATAGTGCAGTTTATCCACATGAAGAACTTCTACTTTTAATCATATTTTTTAAATGTGTGACTCTGGCACGTATCTTGCATTCTTAGTAAGGTATTGCTCAAACTTCCACTTTCAAAACAGCTTGTCAATTCCTATGTGTACCAGACCTCAAGAAATTCTCAAAAAAATCTTACTCAGCAAAATGCTGAGTGAGATGTACCTTCCCATATAAAAATTGTGAGACTTTTATGGCTAATACTAATCGCCTAAAATGTTCTGAGGGGAAAGAGACAATTGGAGCCCTGTTTGCTTTCTCTGAAGCAACAGAATCCCATGAAGAGAAAATCATCAGGACTCTGTTAGAAAATATCCAAATTCCTCTTCCTGTTCAGAATAATACATGATTAGCACATCTGTGTTTGAAAGGATGAAATTTAACTCATTTTAAAAAATTTTAAAATATGCCAGAGTTTCCTGACTATTCCAGCAAACATACACAGACTGCCTCTAGGGTTACGGGCACTGTGGCAAGAAGGAGGACTAAGACAAGATGCCTCACGCACAAACTCTAAAACAAGACGACAGGGCTGACCCTCAGGAAGGTGACTAGATCTTTCCACAGAGCAAAGGCTTTTCTGAACTTTTTATGTGATTGGCTGATAACTTTTCTGGGATCAGGATCTTTATGAACATATAAAGATGAAGTGTATGTCTGGTAAAGTGCATACTAAATCGAATATGCCAATATTGTAATTCCCAAGAGTTGTCAATACAATTATAAAGGAAGAGATGAGAATACAGTGTGAAAAAGGAGAGAGGAGAGAGAGACAGAGAAAGAGAGAAAGAGGGAGAGAGAGGCACAGAGAGAGAGAAATCAACACAGAATGAATTTTACTGAATCAAGTCTTAGATGTAAAATATCCAACTGAAGTTGTCTTAAGCTAGAGCCTTAACAAAAATAGTATAAACAAAGACTTCTATGTTGTTTATGACCAATTCATTAGAGATACATGGTGGTGAATTGCTGAAGAAGCATTTGAAACCATGCTGTAGGGGTCAGAAAGCCACGCAGAAAGGAAACTGCTTATTTCAGAGCCAGAGAGAAGGCAGAGAAAGAGAAATCAGTGCAGGGAGACACTGATCTGATTCCTGAAAAATCTAAAGATAGATACAAAGTAATTATGAAAATTAATATTAGCATGTTTATAGTTTATTAATTTGAAATATTGCATACTCTGGATGCAATAGAATGCCTGGAACATCATATCAGATAATAAACTTAGGACGGATGTCCAAATATGAAAGAGGGGTTGAGGATATAGCTCAGTAGTAGAGCACTTGCCTAACATGTGTGAGACACTGAGTTCTAGCCTCAACAACAACAACAACAACCACACACACACACACACACACACACACACACACACACACACAGAGATAAATGCTGAAGAAGAGGAAGGAACTACCAAGGTCTAAGACTGGCAAAATCCTTAAAATCCTTTTGATGAACAGAGAAGAATAGACAAGAATATAAAAACATTCTGCTTTGTCAGGACAGTGGTGAATCACTCTGACTGATTCAACATGCTTTGATCTTCTGCAATTGTTTTTTACTTTCCAATATGCTAACATTCTAATTGGAGAGACTACAAGAAATGAAAAGTGAACAATAAGGTTTTCAACATTAGCTGAGGGCAGTAAAATACTAACTTTTTTTAAAAAGTCAAGAAAGTCCAATTGGCAACTAGTATTTAACTATGCTGGAAATTGTTATGAAAATGGTTCTTTTCAGAATTAGAAACACTAGAAATTATAGCATTGAAAGTTATCCATTTGTAAGACCCCAAACTAGATCTGTTTCTATGAATCCTGTAAATCGTACCTTCTAGAGTATTTACAACCCAGTCAGTCAGCTGTGGAACGTGGCGCATCACAGAATGTAGGTGCTGTTTGCAGCACCTGCCTGGGTCCAAGTGAGTAAAGAAGCATCCCACCCCGATCAGACTTGAATTACCTTACCCACAATAGGTATGACTCGCCCTACCACCATGATCCCTGTCTCAGTAAGGGAAAGACCAACAATATCACAGAGCATCAAGGAATACTACCCATACCTGTTATGAAATGAGTAGAGTAATGTGTATTAATTTCCCATACAAATACGTAAATATATTCATTCCTCTGTAATGCTGAATAAGTTCACAATAATTGTGTAACAATATAGCAATCTGGGAACTCATCATAATACCTTCAACTAAATGTTAGTTTTTAGCAAGGATATATTAGGTAGTTTTAGCACACACAAAATAGATAATTGAAAAAATACATAAAATTTAAGATAAAGCATTTAATTCACCACAAGTATCCTGATTATTTATTTTGTAATAATGGAGAAAAAAATCCTTTACTTATTGCCTACCTCTTATAGGTATATTTTTCTTAAGTAGATATCAATTATACCTTGATGTATATTTGAAGTGAGCTTTGATTGATGAAGATGAGTTTCTTTAACACTCTGCTTAAATATGCATGAAGAAGAAAGTCAGATCCTACTTCACATCTATACATGTATCTCTCAACAATGCCTGCAAGGCTGTGTATGTACAAGATGGACAGCAAAAAAGCTTGTGTTTCTCAAATTAAGTGGGTTACAATATGGGTTATCAGTTAAATTCTCACACGACTCATTTTCATGTGCCCTTTAACATTTGTAAAATGAGTAAATAACTGCTTTAACCAAATGCTGCTCTCTAATTTTAGGATTAAAGCATGATGATTAAAACTTCCTTGGCAAATTCTAAGATCTAATACACAGAGTTTCTTCCATAAATGAAATTTTAGAAGAAACTTGTAATGACCAATTGGAAACTTCTTAGCATAATATGTTCCTGTGAATTGTAATCTGGAAAATTTTTGATTCACAGTAGTAGGGCTCAAGGGTATTATTTTTCTTCGTTTATATCCCATTCCCAAATGATGGCATGGACGACTTATATGACCAAATTACTCAGTATTAGAGCCAAAAAGGTGGATTTAGGATGAAATGAAATACATTTTGTACTCGTCATGCATCAAGTACTCGGGGCAAGTGTGAAGGAGGCATTTTCACATTCTTAGACTTACAATTCTCGGTTATTTTTCAGAAAATGAATTTTAAGGTTTAGATTGGAGCATATACGACTTACTCAAAGTCTCATACCAAGGACAAAAGCCAGCCTAGACATTAACATATTGGTCTGATATTAAAACTCCTGGTTATACTTTTAAGCACACAACCTTTTGCTTTTGACTGATTATCAGTAGCTATAACCTTGCTTAGAAAATTATGAATGCTTAATTTGAATTGGCATTGCTTTGAAAGGAACCAAGAAACTTTGTTTAGCATTACTTGTTTTTGTAATATCTCTTTGCACTAAATATTTTAAAGTCTTTATAAAAAACACTTTGCTTACATGAGTTGTTAGTTTTATACCTTCTCACTTCTGTGAATTCCTAGCACTCTCAGCAAATTGGCAGCAATTGGCAACAAATTTAAGTACTGATGTGGTTAAGAAAAAACATCTCACCAGGAGAAAAGATTATAATTTACGCTGCCCTAAATTTAGATAGTTTAATCAAGATAGTATACTTCCAGATAGTATAAGCAATAATAAAAAGTATTCATTTATACACTTTTAAAAATATCCTCTAGTTTCATCTTATGAGCTTTAAAATCTATTTGCTAAAAGGTCAATCTAGAATCACAGGCCCATGACAAAATATGAAGAGAATTTCTCATTTTCACAAACTTTAAAAATGGCATGAGTTTAATTCAAGTCTTTTTTTCATGTAGCTCATATTTAATTAACTTGGGCTGGTAGCAGGAAGATACTAGCTCACAAGTCTTTGAAAATACATAAACAAAAATTACCCTTACTCTTAAGTTCTAGCAACCCATCTCATACATCAACAGAAATTCTCTGTGTACGTGAAAATATAAATATGGCATGTCTGACATTTTGGAGCATCCTTAGAGAGATATTGATGTGTGATTCAGATCACATAGCATCTTTGATTTCTCCCACTTGCCTATGCCCTTTCTCCACCCCTTCCCCCAAATAAAACACAAAAGCTATATCTGCAATGGATGGAGAGCAAGCCAGGATTCTGTGCAGACTATCCATCACATTTCTGTCTTAATTGAATGACACCAGAATGAGATCAATAAAATGTAACAAGAGACAGCTTTGCATTTCCACACTCACTTATTCCCCCTCTCCATTACTCTCAGTCACCACCGTGACCAGAAAGCCCAAGTACAGAACACGAACCCTGCTGCCAGACAAGCTGTTAGGATCTGAATAAACTTGTCAGGAAAACAACACAACTTATAACTGTTCCGAAGGAGCTGTGGGAACAAAAGATTATTAAAGGAGGATTGAATGGTCTTCTTTAAAAAAATCAGTTTCGTAGATGTATTCTCACTCCTATATAAGCTCCTCCAATGAGTGCTTGAGTTAAATAATCTCAGCAACTCCCTCCAAGCCCCGAAGATTTCCTGAGCTTGCATCGATGCCTGGTTCAAGTACAGATGTGGTGACATCTCAGCTCGAACCTGCAAGTCCTACAATAAATGCAATAAATGTGGGGCAGCTGTGACGTGCGTATGTCCAAGGCTCCCAAGATCTCAAATGCATTATTGATAACTTCATCACTCTGCTAAAAGCAAAGGCTGACATTGTTTTAATCTTGGCCTTCTCCTGAAGAGCACTGGCTTTGGATAGGAATCGATCGCAGGAAGAAGTAAACCAAAGAGCAAACTTCACATGTAAAAATCAACATTAAGAATCCCTCACATTCACTCCGAGTGTGTTAACCAAAATTGTATGGCTGGCTGTCATGTTTTTATACCTTTGACCTTTACAGTGTGGTCATACCGTAGCTTGTATATTCACTTAACACTCCACATTTGAGCTTGTTAGAAGTTAACCATGGACAAAAATTAGTATTTATTGTATTCTTAAGGCATAGATTGTTCTTTATTCTAAAAATTTTTCTCTATATTATTTTGAAACTTAATTAGTTTATTTACAATACTATATAATCTTCATGGAAAAATATGTACCTACAATGATCTTCTACAAAATGTTACTTTTATTATTTAAAATAATCATATAAGGTGATAGCACACATTAGTGTCAACGTTCTTCCTAATGTAACATATTATTTTAAATTAATTTAAATCATGATATAGTCAATAATATGACAAGATATAATTAGAAGGTATAATCAAGGCATGACTGAGAACATGAATACCATATTTTCTATGCTCATACTTGGTGATAAAGTCTGAAGTAAACTATACTTGCTATTAAAACAAAAGAACATTTCTTAGAAGCAGATGGCTAGTTGATTTGCAAAACAATCATGAGTCTCTGCTTACTACTGGATTCCACAGCAAATGAGCTTGCAATTCACTCATTATTTATGAATAAAAACAACTGGTCATATGGTACAACAGACAAACATATCCAGTTTGGTTTCACCTGCAGACACCGATGACTATGAGCATGAGTTAACGGCCCAAGTAAGACACATGGCGTGCATTTGTGGACCTGTTTCAGTCACCTTTTACTCGCTGAGGCCTGTATTTGATGTCACGTAAATCTGCTCAAGTTGTAGATTTGACATTGCCCAAGACAGAATTAAAGCCTCAGAAAATGTGAATATAATAAAAATAGAGTAGTATGAATCTATATACTTGTATGCCTCTATTGTGACACATAAAATAATTCTTAGTGCATTATGAAATATGTAAAAACAAAAACACTCCAAGCCTTGTCACATTGTTTTATTATGGTTTATGCTTTTTAACGCAGTCACTGCCCACTTTCCCAAGGACTGCAGGAGCTTAACTTCTGGGAAAAGATAAGTTTCACAGAATGTGGAACTCATTTGTGTAACTAACTAAAACTAGCTTGGAATAAATATGTTCTACCTCTGATCATTTTTTTTAAAATTATTGTTTGCTTTAGTTGGTGGGCAGTCTATTTTAGCGGTACCAAAGTTAGAATATTCCTGCTCTGCACAAGCACATCACTGGAGGAAAAATAAAACATGAAAATATAAAAACGATATCAGAATTTCATCACACCAGGATAGGGTCTGCTCCCCGAAATGTGCATGCATCTCCCCCTGGGCAGTTGGTTAACCCGAAGTACGCCATGTAGGCCAGAACCCACCATGTGAGTTCACACAGAGAACACAGTTGATGTTTGAGAGTGGTGGTGGTGGTTGGTGTTATTGCCGGTGGGTTGTTCTTATTTTTTAAAATGAGATTGTGGTTAATTAGGAGTGTTGGCCGAGTGTGATCTGATGAAGAAACTGATTATAATTATAAAAGACTTCTGGGGCCAACATCGTCAAAGACACTGACGGCTACTTGTGCTAGCCCAGTGGCATCTATATGGTTGTCAAGTATGATTATGTGAGACGCAGAGTGGATTACTTTGTTTCCTAAAGGATTCCGATGACCATGGATGTGGCTCATAGGTTTATCACAGTCCTACTTCTATTCTTGTGGAGGCCTTGAACAGTTAGAATTCTCAAGAAAGAAAAACTCTTATTTTACTCTTCAGAGTCTCTGATATAGAAGAAAGAATAACAGAGAAAAATTACCTTCTACAAGTAAATTTTATAATACTTTTCCACTCTAAGAACTTCAAATCAGTTTCAAATTTATTCACATTATCACATTCTACATATATATGAAACTGACCAAAAATAAATAAAGTGAAATAACAAATTGTATATACACCAGTAAGATGAGTAAAGAACAAACTGATTTTTACGTTGAGGAATTTATTTTCTATAGTACAAAATAAAATGAAATAAAGAGAAATATAATCTTTGCTTAATCCTATAGAGCAACCTATTGAGATGCAACAGCTACACAGAGTTTATGTTTGAGTTTTGATCCCTCAAGAGTATTCCTTTTTAAGAGATGTGCATTTATTACAATACACTACAAAAGAGACTGAATGGGTATTCAAATAACTGCTATATTCAAAAGATTCTTTTTTCAAGGAAACAACTGTAGATTTTTATACTTATTTTTGCTTTGCTGTGGGCATTCTAAAATAACAGAAAGATTCTCGTTTGCCCCCCTCCCATTGAAAGCTATTGAATTTTCTGGTTCTGTACAGTGTAGAACAATCCTGCAATAATAAAACATTTCAACTTTGTACAAAAGGTGAAGCTTTCCATTTGAAGTTTTTCTTTAAGAGAAAAAAAATAAAGAAAATGGGCTGACAGCTTTAGAAAATTCAAACAATTCCCCTTGCCAAGATACGTATTTCATGAGTTTTCTCTAATTTCAGATTTGGTGCGTATGTTTCATGCTAACAATGAATGCTTTCAATTTCAAAGTTCAGTTTCTTCTCTCTCAGCTCAAACCAATCTTCACCTTTTAATAGGCAATTATTTTCGTAATCGCTCTGTAAAAACTTTTTTTTTTCAGAATGATTGTGAGACACTCAGTTCTAAGTTATCCATTATGGATGCATTTAAAACAAACTGAGTGGGTTGTAAACTGCAAATTGGCACTTGATTGGCAAAAGTCTCTTAGATTAAGGAAATGCAACAAGAAAACTATACTTCAAAGTATTAGAAAACTTTTTATCTTACAAAGTCATAAAAATCACAGGGAAATCAGTTAAGAAGAATTACTTAAAGAACAAAATGACCAAAATGGTATTGCCTGTGATTTTAATGGCGTGTCTAATGTGGTAATATTTTCTACTATATGTATGAAATCTTATTTCAAAAATAGAGTACTCAGCACTTCCTCTAGATAGCCTATATAAGATAAAGTAATATGAACTTTTCTATGAAAAAATATACAAAATTTTAGAATCTCAACTGTTTGTATACATATATATATATTTAAATATGTTTCTCCAAAATTAATCTTATGTGGTAATACTAAACAAGAAAACAAAAACAGAAAAACAAGAGTTAATAAGAATATCTTTTGTGAAAATGAATTTCACTGTCAGGAGTGAAGAGAAAGACAATTTCATTCAGCCCTGTGACATCTCACAACAGTGCTTTTAGCAACACCAATTTCGATGTTGTCTACACAAATAGATAATGAAGCAGCAAGACATATCATGTACAGGTACAAATCCCCTATGATGAATGTTATCACTATGTGTATCTAAAATGTACCATTAAAATAAAATAAAACAAATAAATAATGAAAATGCACATGGCAAAGCAGTTGAAATTTGCAACTGTCATATTTTAAAGGGGATTCCAATAGGATTCCATTCAAATTAAGGAAATCATTGATACTTCGTGAAATCAAATAAATATATAATAAAAGCTTCCATCAATGTCAATGTTTTAAAGTTAACTTATGACAGGCTGTTTAAAAGATGTGTTTAATTATTAATAGAAACATTTTATCTTATAGATTTCTTCAAAAGCTGCACTCGATATTATCTACCACTGACTCAATATGGAAGGTAAAATACAGAACATAGCTGAGCCAATAATGCAAACTTCCTAATTAGTATCATGCTATAGAAAAACAATTAAGTGATTTTGTCACCAATTACTAACAAGTAGCCTAAGTACAACAGTTAATTTCATGGAAATAAGACCACTGTAAAATGAAAGGAACAAAACCTATCATAATTAATGGCATTTGCCAGCATTCTTCAACTGGTCATTTCATTAGTGAACCTTAAAATTTTCAGGCAACTTGAACAACTAACAACACATGCAAAATTCAAGACTGTTATGTATCTAACATTTTCTAGGTTTCAGTCAGCTTTGGAAACAAGTAATTTAGCAATAGATTTTATATATATATATATATATATATATATATATATATATATATATATATATGAAGTTTTTAATTCTCTGAACTTGAAGATAGCATTCTTGTACTTGTTTGTTAAACAATGAAATCAAGTATATTATCTATCATTATCTTGCTGTAATACTTCTAGGTATAATGAACTGCCAGTAACTGTAGGGTCGTAATGTTAAAAGTTCCTAGTTCTCTCATTCAAACTTCTCTCTCCACTCACTTCTCTGGTTTTTCTAAGGAGACGCTTTGCTCTTTGCTCCTGAGCACAGTGACATCCTTGCTGGAGAGCTCAGTCAGTTTCATCTCAAGTATTAACTCTGCTACAAGTTTCAGAGCAACAGCGTCACCGTGTATCAAAGTCAAATCGAGCTTTAAATGTTTTCCGGGGATCTGCTAATGGTAGAAAGTGTTCCTTTTGCAAGGTAACTACCACTGGACAAAGTAAAACTAATTCAAGGCCAGTGATTTCCAAAGCTAAACTTCAGAAAATGTAGCCTCATAATTTTTTTTTTCCTAGCTACAACAACTTCAAAAAACAAAACTTAAAACCTAACAAAACATCTCTATAGACTATTACTTAATGGACAACGCATGGATTTTTTTTAAACTCGAGGCACACAAATAAACATTTTAGAGGTTTTTGGCTCTGCAGAGATAAGATCCTCTCTGGGGAGATGGCTAGAAACTGCTGGGCTCCTTTGTGCAGACTCCTGGAATGTGCTTTGCTTTTCATTTCTTTCTTTGTGTCTGGCGCACTGGCCTCACAGGCAGTGTCTTAAGCCATGCAGGGTCAGGGCAAACAGAGAACTGCATTCATGGACAGATCAAGTTTATGTGAGAATCTGCTCCTTCCCTGCCCTCAATCTCCATATGAATTGTTAATAAAATCTCAGCCTGAAAGCTCACCGCCCCAACAGTGGGGAAGTCATGCAGAGAATCCTCTGCTTCAGAGAAACAAGATTTCTTTATCTTTTTCATCCTTCGCCAGCATTCGTGGGAATTCTGCCATGTAACCTGCTCCTGAACCGACCTGTAAACTGTGCCCCTCCCGGAGTCCCCCACGACACCCTACTCCTCTCTCCAACTCTCTGGGTCGCACCTGATCATCAGAAAAGGCAGGGAGACCAAGGACAAAAGAATCCTTCTGACAGCCACAGCAAATCTACAACATCAACTTTGCCTCTATGGTACTTTACTGCTGTAAAAACCTTCAGGCAAAAGGAAACATCAGTGCTTAATTTTTCCCAGTTTGTGTCAACAGCTGGAAAGACTTTCCCGTATTTTCATGACACCACATTAACTAGAGAGGCACAGATATAATAAAAGGTCATATAGAAAGCCAAGAGCAGAGTCCTACCCTAATTAACTTGATATCTTCATGCACATACTGGACAGGAACAAGACCCGATGTGTGTTGCAGGCAATCTTGTGTGTGTCTTCCAACCTTGCTACAGTATAGCTGGGCCTCTTGTTTCCTCTGCTTTTGCTCCTTGCAAACTGTTTTAATATCGAACGCTTTTCAGAGGGATGGGCTGATGAACGAAAACATGAATTTCCTGCTTGCCCTTTACGGTGGGTTAAAGGGGGTGCTAGCAATCAATTACAGAACAAAAGAACAACAAAAAAATGACTTAACCTACAGTGCGAATGCATTACATTCTTTGCTGTCTATTTTTTTAAACTAAGTGCTCATTTGTATTTACCCGTATCATGAATAATAAACAATATGCATTTCACTTTTTTATAGATGAAAGTTTACCCAGAACCTCTAGAAATCTACTATTTTCAACTGAAGAAGTCTTTAAGTATATTTTCTCCTCAACTTGGTAATGATTTAATGAGGAGTAAAAAAAGTTTGAAATTTTGTCTGCATTTATGCTCCAGATTTTCAGATTGCTTTAACACATTCCTACTTTCAGAATAAGCAGTTACATTTTCCACTGTAATTACCATTCTGTCCATACTAAATCTATGTTTCTCCATTTTGTCTTGGTGAAAAAAACAGTTACACATTTTAAACTCCATATAGCTGATTCCAATTTATCTTTCATTACATTTTCTTTCCTGTAGCTGCATATGTCCAAGAAAGTTGAATACAGTTTAAAGCTAATACTTATACAAATATAAATGTGTAATGTTTTTAACTGAAATATAATACAAATCTATCACTATGTATCTAAAAATTTCCTTAGGTAGTAAATGTTTGAGAAATACAAACACAGACATACACACACACCAAAATATATACATACACACACACAAACTCTCAGACATACACAATTTCCTTAAAGAAATAAAAACAAACTAAAAAAAAAAAACAAACAAAGAAAACCTACCATAAATGACTCCTTATTCATTCACATAATCCCATAATAAAGTTATCATGAACTTATTATTTCACTTAATTTTTGTAAAACAAATTTGCCATTATAAATAGCACAAGCACTTGCTTTCTATCCACAGGTATCAATTTTAGTTTGTGAAAAAAGACTCAATAGTTAAAGAATTTCTTCCACAAAACTTGTGTGACACGGTTCAAAGCATAAGAAACTTATCTTCATAGTAAACATCTCTCTGCTTCGTGAAATTCTACTCAAGCATTAAGATTTAGAAATTCATTAAATGAACACTGGAAATACAATTGTAATATAAACATACTATTCTTTAGCACTGATATAAATTATTATTATAATGACTATGCATTATACTGAGCCCAGAAGCATGGAAATTATAGCAGTTCCATAAATTATCTAAACTAATCTTTTAATACGTAAAAGAAAATCAATAAATGTTAAAGTCATATTTGCAAAGTTATACAAAATGCAAAAATAGTCATTTTTTTAAAATAGTAAACTAACATATATATTGTTCTTATGCATAATAATTAACCAATAATCTAATTTTATAATAATGAGTTTACCATTTAACCAGAGCTATGGGAAATTGAATAACTTTATTCTTAAGACTGCTACTAAAACATATCACCTCAAAATTTTAATGTGATTCTTTACTTTCACCAGTTGCCAAAAAATCACAGTATTTGACTCTGTATTACCAAATCTCAAATCCTATTGTGATGGATATTTTCTGAGAAACAGATGTTAATGGTTTGGTCAATTCTCCTCAAGAGTTTGCTTTTCAAAATATGTGTTTTCAAAATAGTACTATAGTTCTAAAGCAGTGGTTTCTGTATCCCCTCTCCTCCAAGGAATACAGTTATGTCCCATTGATTTCCATGGGGACCATAACAGGGGTGAAGGAGGAGGCCAAGTTAAGCATGAATATTACTGGAAGGCTTGAGAGGTGGCAACCAGTAGTACTTCCCTACTTGAAACCCTGTGAACTACAGAGAGAACCTGTTCTCCCCAAATAGCCTGGAGGTGACAAAGAGATGAAGAGATGGAAAACCCTAATCTCAGCATGTGTACTTGCAGTGAGAGCATAGATACCAATGTGGTTCTATTAATGAGGATTTCAGAAAGGCTGCAGTAAACCCAGAGACAAGTCAAGGCTCCCATATTATTGTAGACCAACTGTTGAATCCCCACAAAATTGATATTTGAACCCCTAACCCCCAGTGTGGCTGTCAGCAGAGATGGAGCCCCTGTGAAGTTAATTAAGGTTAAATGAGGTCACAGAGTTGGGATTTTGATCTAATTGTATTGGTGTCCTTACAAGACACCAGACAGCTTGCTGCTTCTTTCCACACACATGGGCTGAGAAAAAGCCAGCTGAGAAGACAAGGAGAGAGCAGCTGTCTACAAGCCAGGAAGAGATCCATCCCCACAAACCTAAGTCATGGACTTGATCACAGACTTTAGCTTCCAGAACAATGAGAAAATACATTTCTGTTTTTTAAACCACACAATTGGTGGTATTTCATAAAGCAGCTCAAGCAGACTGATTTTAACACATGTGAAAATCAACAATGACAAGAGAAAATTGGAATGACTCTAAATTTGCATTCTAAGGATATTTCAATTTTACCAAGTACTACTACTTTCCTGGAGAGCTAGGTAAAGTGGCTAAGAATTTTAATCTTTATCTCTACTTCTTATATAAAACTTTAACCTTGGCACCTACATGCTGGATGGGTTGTCAATCTGTCTTTAAACTGAACTATTGATTATATACCTAATTCAGAGTGTACAATAGTTAATGTCTCATATAGCCATGTCTTACAAAATACGTCTTTGAGAAAAACTATTGTGTAATGATGTAGAGCATAGATTTTAAATTAAAGGTCTATAGATGCAGATTGAGGTTCAACTATGACCTGTTCTTTGAATTTATGTTCCTCTTGGGCTATACAATCCTCAGTTTTCTGTGCTGTAAAATGGGAATAACATCTTTGGCATCAAAAGGTTGTAAATTATAAGTGCAGAAAATAAAGCAGTATAATTCTTGATCATAGTTAGGACCACCAGCAGCAGCAGCAACACACTTTCTAGACTCATAGAGTTCTATCATTCAGTTGAATTATGGAATCAAATTTCTATATATTTGGATTCACGTAATCTAAATGCCCGCCTAGAATGATCTTCACAGAGTGATTTTTAAAACTATATTGTCTGAAAACTTCATCAAAGCTCTGGACGAGTGCCAGGTATGGTGGTAATTCCAGCTCTCTGATAAGCTAAGGAGGGAGACTCGTAAGTTCAGGTCCAGCCCACGAAACTCGGCCACTTAGTCAGATCCTTTCTCAAAACAAAAACTAAAACAAGCAAACAACAACAGTGAAAATGCTAAGGATATAGCTCAGTGTGAAAGCCCCAGTTTCAATCCCCAGCACCATGGGGGAAATAGATCTGTATGAGAAATAGCAACAGCTTCATCTGATTTTAAGATATTTCTAAGGACTCTGTTCATTATATAGTCTTTAAAGTTAATTTTAACTTGTGTAAATCCTTGTATCACATCATAAGAAATACACGTGTTTCCACATAGATTTTTGCCTGGCTTCAGACATCTTGTTCTAAATAATTATGTGTATTATTTGACTGATATTCGCTCTCTTTCACTTTCCTTAATTCCTTCCTTTCATTTTTTTATTTCTCTATTTTTAAAATTTGTTCTTTTTATACGTTTGTAACACATATAAAAATAACATAATGAATATATTCATCATGGGGTATTAGCACATATATGTGTCACATCTTGAACTTTTTCATTTCTCTTTGTCTGATTTTTAAGGAAAGTTCAATTTTGGAATGAGAGCTGTATCTTTAGAAAGCTAGATTTGGAAAGTAAAAGGCAGTTTAAACCACAGGACTCTGGGACCAGCTGACAAGGTTCAACACAATATTTTAACTGATCCTACGCATCCCTAAACATAAAAAAAAAGAGATTTGCTCCAAATATATTAAAATTTAATTGGTAAAAGAATTTTACTTATTAAAGAACTTTTACAAGAAAACTAGGAGACATTTCTTCATATAGTTGACTATGTTATTCTGTTACATGTTCTGCTTTTTTCATGGGTCAATATGGTAATGAGAAAGAATATACTTCATTTCAAATGGATGTTTAGGAAATAGTAAGAATATTTAAATAAAAATTCAAAAAATTATTTGAGCCATAAAGACTATGCTGTTATCAAAATATTCATAATTGTGAAAAATGGCAGTATATCTGCAGATTTTATGTAACATTTTGAAGCCATTAAAGCATTCCATAGAGACATATAACAGGACATTCCATTTCTAGTCTTATTTCTGTCTTCTCAACTATTATATATTGCTTTAATGGCTGCAGTCCACCATTGAAATTAAACTGAATATAATCTTCAATTCTTAAGAAAAGACGTTGTATGAGAATATATAAAGTGTCAAACAAAACACATAAAGTCTTATTCTATTTTATATTCATGCTTTTATAGTGTATAACATTTAAGTGAGTTTCAAATCAAACTCTAAGAGCTAACTGGATTCTAGTATGATATAAATATTAAAAAGAAAAATGATTTTTCTAAATTAAACCTAAAAGTAGACCAAAATGACTAAATCTGTGCCTACACAATATAAGTTAAAAATCCAGAAATATTAACATTATATACTAGATGTCTTTGCTATGGTACTATAAGAAATTATTGTCTCTAAATGGTAACATAAATGCTTCAATGTTATTTTAGTCTGAAATCAATTTCTTTTGGGTGTGAATACATCTACCAATAAAATTGAAAAGCTTTTTGCTTGTTTCAGAGTTGGGGATGGAACTGATTGTTTTGCACGACTGAGCTGTACCCCCAGCACCTACCAATAGAATATAAGTAGTCTGAAAGTAGTATCAAAAATTATAAGCCATATAAAATCCAACAGTATCTAATAGTTAAAAATTTCCAAACTAAATTTTTGCAACATTGTTTTCTTGATAAAAAAAAAAAGCTCTCTCAAATTATTTTAGAAATCTTTTGTGTGGCAGTTCTCAGCACACATTTGTCAACTCTCTGAGACGGTAAATCTCATCGTTACCTTGCTTGGCTCAAAGGAAGCCTGGGACAATACGAAAGAAGACTTCTGAGTGTCTCTTGTGGGTCTTGGGGCATAACACCACGGACTACATCTGGCCTCTGGCACCTTTCTCACTGCCTGCCTTCCTTGCTCTCTGTTTCCAGAGACCATCAGTCGAGCAGTCACCCTGCACCGTGCCCTCTCGCACGATGTTCCTGCCTTGGAGCCAGCCCATCAGGGATGGATACTTCTGAAACCGTGTGCCTGTTCCCCTTCAAGTTGTGCATGTCAGGTATTTTGTCCTGGTAACAGAAAGAAGACTAATGCACTCTTCTCAGCTTCTTATAAAATCTAAACATAGTTGCAGTAGAATTCTATCATATGCATGTTTCTAATTTAGATCTGTATAACCCTGGAAGTATTTTTCTTCAAGGAGATCCAAGAATTTGAACCTTGTTCACTCTATCAAGAATAAATGAAAATCAGCTCTAACAGCTAAAGAAGAGTCTAAGCAGATCTACTTGATTGTTTCATTAACAATATTCTCCTATACTTAATTGTCACAGCTACAATTCAAAAGAAAATTCCAAATATAGACAGTTCTGGAAAAACATTCTTCAGTCAAAATTAAGGCAGAAATGTTAAGACTTTGTGGGGGAAGTATGGTTTACTGATAATGAAAAAAATTCATTATCTTCGTGAAATATAAAATTTGCTAATGTATGGGTAAAATATGTATTGCGTGTAATAGTTTGTGATACAATTCTATAGTATATACAGCTGGAACATAAGATAAGCGGTGGAAGTAGAATTTGACAAAAGAACATACCAATTTCATAGAAAGTACAATTGAAGTGATGCTTAATTTAACAGAAATACTTAGCAAGTAGAAGCACAATTAACTATCATCATCACCAAATAGTCTGACAGGTAACACCGAGGTACTACACTAGCCGGAAATTGATGTTTGTGTAACAATATGTATTCAATTACTTGTCTGTTACTTATTATATGCATATTATATACTAAGTGAATTACATCTAAGAAAAGACAAATAAGACACAATAAGCTCTTCCTGAAGGAACTATGTTCTCCATGTTTGATAAATGTGAAAGCTGGAGACTAGAGTTTAAACTCACTCTCTGTAACGTGAGAAGAGAGAAGTAGAGACAGGACATTCGCCTGGCGTGCCTGACCCCAAAGTCCATGTTTCTCTAGTGACACAACAAAGAAGTGAGCATTATCAAGTCAGTATCTTTTGCTTTCCTACACCAAGATCTTGGTCATGTATAATTTTCTCTCTGCCTTTGCCTCTGTGTGTGTGTGTGTGTGTGTGTGTGTGTGTGTGTGCTTCCCTGTGTTTGGTTAGGAATTTGTCAAGGTTGGAAAATTACTTGAAATAAACATCTTTCCCATTTATTGAAAGCATAACAGTTCCTACAAATTCTTTTTTCACAAATAGGTTTAAGACAATGTTCTAAAAAGTCTGTAAGCCTTAAGAAATAATGGTATTTTTAAAAAATGAAAAGTCAAGATTTTTTAGCAAAAAAAGAAACATGATTAGTCATCAAAAATCTTTTTCTTTTTCAGTATATGTTTTACTTAAGGAAATCTTTAATTTTAATTACAAAGACTTCAACCCATCTCGATAACTTCTTCAAAATACTTTTTAATGTGACTATTGCTTGACTTTATGTCCATGACTAAATACTATTGTTCATTTAATGTGCTGGATAATAGAGTGAGTGCAAATGGTAATATCCCCCCGGAGGCAAGACATGGGAAAGAAAACACAATGTAATCGTTTTAGGGTTTTTACAAATACAAAGCGCAGCCTACACAGTTAAATTGACAGTAAAATTGGTGGCTTGCGCTAAAATCTTAAAAGTTTACTTTCATAATCTGTGTCTGAGATATTATTCTAGTGTGAGATGCAAGCTCAGTGTTGCCCAAGTTCCAAATGTGGTTGCTAAAAGATTTTCAGTACCAAAGCTTAGAAAGTCATCACTTGTAGAAGAGGAGGAAGAGGAGCAGGTTTCTACAGCCATGAGGTGAGCCCTCGCCCACCTTACTCTCTGGATCTCGAAATGTTTCCCCCTCACTCTTCCCCAGACTCAAAATGGCCATGAAAGGTCAACATTCTCAAGCAGTCCAGGTCATCACAGCAATCGTGACAGAGCGACTAAAGACACTTGCAAGAAAGGACTCCAGAACTGCTTCCAGTCTTGGCGAGAATGATGGATAAGTGTGTTTGAAGTGAGGGAGAGTATTTTGAGGGGTATTCATGGGAATGTGTCTTTTCCTGTGTTTTGTTTGTTTGAGATAGGGTCTCATTATGTGAGTGAGCCTTGAAATCACTATGTAGAACAGGCTGGCCCCAAACTAGCAACGATCCTCCTGCTTCAGCCTTCCAAGTGCTGGGATTACAGCCATGTGCCACCATAACAGGTTACTGTAATATTTTTTTTTAGGGGCTGGGGATTTAGCTCAGTGGTTAAAGTGCTTGCCTTGCAAGCACAAGGACCCAAGTTCAATCCCCAGCACCAAAAATAAAATAAAATAAAATATTTTTTTTAATTTAAACATTCATTATACTTTTTGATCATACCACATATTCTTTCATGAAGCATTATTTTATAGTTAGAAGATTTAATGTATGGATTACTATAATTTATATCCCTTCCACAATTGAGGCATTGAAAAGTAATGGCCAGTGTGATGATGTTAAGAGGTGGGATCTTTCAGAGGTGACTAGGTGATGAAGACTCCTCTTCAGGAATGAGATTAAGGTCTTTATAAAAGAGGCTTCTGGAAGCATTTGGCTTCCCTCATCTTCACCCTTTCACAATGTGAGGAGACAATCATGGAGGTTCAAATGCTAAGAACTTTCAGGATAGGTTTCTATTTCGAGATGAAAGGCTAAAGGAATTAGTTTTATCATCTCCTAGAGAAAACAAAACAAGAATTAGAGTGTTCTGGCCACCAGCTTGCATTCTGCATTGAACTAGAAGAGGTTGGGTGTTATGATCAGGAGAAGAACAGCTGAAAATGCCATCCTCGCAGACACCATCACGTATGGAGCCCAGAACTTGCCACATTGCTTTGAGGAGCTGACTAAGGTGGTGATGCAGGGCACCTCAGGAGCCCAAGTCGTTTTCCCAGAGTCACATGTCTTTTACCTAAAACCTCCAGAACGCCATTAAAATGTCTGATAATCATAATTTTAGCGGTATCTCCATGTGTTAAGTGTACAAACCCTGGAATTATTTTGCAAGAATTTCTATTTCAGTTCAACAAACAACTAGTTATGAGAATGTAGACCTTACCTACTCTATTTATCAACCTGCAACAAAGCAATAAAAATAGTTCTCAAACCAAAAGGAAGTTTTAAAGCTAATGATAATATATTTGAACTATTTCAAGCAATGACTAACACAAAGCATATGTTCATTCAATGGCAGATTTCATATATACGTATCTATATGAAACCATATATATATATATATATATATAGTTTTGCTATACAGATTAATTTAATTCTAAGTATTTGAAATTGCTAATTATACACACATTCTTAAACCTTAGATATTTTCATCTGGTAATTGTGTATTTGGGTCCTGCCATTTTCAGTGATTTGAATTCTGTGGCACATGATTCTCAGGGGACAGAGAAACTGTGCTCACATCAGTGACGATGTCAGTGTGACTTGTGTCCTCTGTGATAGCCAACATAATGAGTCGACTGTAGGGCCTATACAACTTCATTATCATGAAGGAGGTCTAAGTGAGAAACAAAAAGTTGGTAACCCATCTCTGCACCATAGACTCACCGCTCATACTTAGCAACAGATAACGGTTTCACATCTTATAGAGCAGTGTGTTTCACAAGATAGTTCGTACAGTGTTGTGGACTAGAACGCAAGAACTGTCATTAGGGAAAAAAAAAGGATTTCTGAAGAGATCTTCAGGTCCATCAACATGCAATAAATTGTCAAAATCATTCTTTCCAGGGAAAAATGGAAAGTCCAATAAATTCCAAGGAAAATGAAGTCACCTATTCCCTATCTTCGTTTCTCAGAGGGTGTATTTTAAAGCCTAAGAATATCAAATAATTGGGTGACAATCTTTAATGCATTTTTTTTAATTTTATTTTTTAACCAAGAACATGTATTGGTACATTGTCCATATATTGATCACATTTAACATGTTTGTTTTGTACCTGTACATGGTGTCTCTTGGTTCTCCCTGCTCTACCCACCCCGCCCTTCTGTTCCCTCCATCCCTATTTACAGCAGGTTTATTTACAATTCTCCATGATTTCCCTTTCCCCTTTCTTTCCATTTTTTCCCTTCCTGCTTTTCCCCCTTCCCTCTTTCTGGTACTCCTCTCCTTTGTATACTATCTTCCTTTTATTTAATGCATTCTTTTTCCGGCACACTATTAATAAGAAACGATTGAATTTCCTCAAATAATCATGATTCTAATTAGAAAACTGACAATATATTTGTCTTCTTTCACTTCTTGGCTTTGGTTGTGTCACGGCATGTGAGTGACAATAGACACACTAGGAATTTTTGAAAAGAAAATAATGTACAAAAGGTGAAGATGAGAACTCTGATTTCTCAGTAACTTCCTAATTTAGTGACTGGTTCATATTCAACAACTGACTGAACTCGGCCTATTCTAGTTCAGTTTTGTACAATGGAAACAGAATGCAACCTTACATGCAGCCCAAACATCTCCACAATGCGCATTGTAGAATCAGAGGTTGAAAAAGTTGTGTGACTTTTTTTAATGAAACTCATCACTTCTTTTTAAAGATGTGATTGATGCCATCATTTACCTGCTGTTTCTCTTTATTAGAACCAACAGGAGATTCCTGATCTTAATTTCAATAAAAGGCATTCATCATCTGTGTGACTGGTTCTCAGTCTCATAGACACTGTAGTTCTGTAATATTGCCAGATTTTCTTCATTGTGTTGGCTGCTAGAAATCTTGAAACAAAAATTTTGACCCATCACAATTTTTTGGAAGTGTATTTATCATTACATGTTTAGCCTCATTCCTAGCACTTTTGTTTTGTTTTTTAGGCTGCTTTTCTTTTTACAACTCAATCTTTAATTTCAGTTTCTTCCCTATGCCTTTGTCCAAGGAAAGTGAAGAATGAACAAACAAATAAAAGAACAGATTCACCCAAGTTTAAGTGGCAAGTGTATGCTCAAGTTGCAAGTATTCTGTCTCCAAGTCACATGTTCATATCTGCTCTACATTATTCAGCATTCCTATTTAAAAATGAACAAAGTTCGTACTATACCAGTGAGGGTTATAAGGATGACTTACTCTGTATCAAAAAGAAAAGTCACTTCTGATGGAAACTGCTTTTTAAATTGTTTCTTAGTTGAAATCAACAGGCATCTACTATTGATAATGCCATACATCTCTGTATCGATCAGTGATCTATCTACAGTTAAGATGTTTTTAAAAATGGTGTGAAAGACTTAAAGATACCATTTCAAACTTTATTCAGTAATTCCCAACAAAGCTTTCCAAGAACACGTAAGGGATGGAAGGAAGGGACGTAGAGAGGCCAAAAGGGAGGAAAAGATCACTTCATCCAATTCTGAGCAAAGGTAAACCTTTTGCTATCAAGAAATCTAGCACATTGGGTAACAGTCTTCAGTTATAAAAGCAAGAAAACATTATAGAGAAAAATAATAATCATTCTCTATGGGAAAACAAAAAGAACATGGTGGAAAGAATTTCTTGAACCAATATGAGTATGGGCAGACATGGCATAGAAACCCACATAATTTCAAAGCACTGTTGAAAAATCTTTAACTATTGAAAATGCAATAAATCTGTACTAAGGGTTATGTTATTAAAATACTTATTTTATAATAAACAAAAACACCAAAGTTAAAGTTATAGAAAAGACTGTGCCCAAGTTGAGAGACCATCTTGTAAAATTGGAGGCCTCCTATTCAGTAGTAAGTGAAAAAGACTTTTTGTGATTTGATAAATGAATAATTAATACAATTAGTTAACATTTTAGAGTGTTTCTTTGTATCAGTCATTGTATCAGTTGTATTATCTGTAATCTCATACCTAACTGGCAGAGATATATTCTCACTTTTACAGATGAATAAACAAAGGTTTAGGAAGATTAAGTACCTTCTTTGAGGTCATAAAGCCAATCGGTTTGGGTTGATCTACCTCCAAACACCAGACTCTGAAGCCCTGTCCTGTGTTAACCTCTGTGCTTACATCTGGTAACTATACTCACAACAGGGGGCTAGTGTTTACAAGGACTTTCGCTGATATTCCTAAAAACCTTCTTCCAAATATGGAGGGCTTTAATGCTACATACAATGAAACTGACTAAAATCTAAAATATTTCTGCTGGAGTCTACAATTAAGTCTTTGGTTCAGATTAAGTAGATTTTTATAATTCTATGAAACATAAGGCATGTAGCAAAAAGAAACACTATCATTATCTAAACTACACCTCATTTTCTGAACAGGCTAACGAATTGAAAGAGGCTTCAAAGTCCACATTTGCAAACACAATCTAGTATAGTATATGTAGATAATAGTACAGGGTTACTCACACTTTACACATTTTTTACATAAGCATTGCCAAGAGACTACAGCATTTTTAAAAGGTGGAAATCAAACTGAAAACTTTAGAAAGAAGGATTTTATTACCTATCCATAAAATTCAAGTTTACAAGAGAGCTGGAACATACATACGCTATGGCAACTTGATCATGCATAAAAGGAGAGACGCACTCAGCAGCTCACATTACGTTAATTAAAAACCTGCTTAGGGTTACTTCAGGTTAGAGAAAAGAACAGAAATAGAAGTCACAAGGGAAGATTTATATTCTTGATATTACCACTAACAGGAACCCTGCATAATATAAATATTGGTTTATTTCCATGTCAGAAAGTAATCAATATAAACTAAATGTGAGATGTATAGTGCTTTTACTAGATGGAGGGAACTGCATTACTCATTCATAAAACTCCTTTCAGGGCTGACTCGGTAGTTCCCATTCAATTATTTCGACAAACATATGAAATTTTCTTTCAAATGAATCCATGCATGTAACAATAAAATATACTTCACTTAAAAATATACACCAAGAGTCTCCTGACAAGCACCGTTGTACAAATTATCAGAGAGAATGCCCGAGATATGTGCCTGGGGAAAGAGTGTCGATGTAGTAGTGAGTTACACTCAGCACTCCTGCCTATGATCAGAATGTTATCCCCAAAAGTGAGAACCAGCCCAGGGAAGAGGGGAATAAAATGGAAATAGACTTTACTAGTGCATCAGAATTACGGAAATCACAAAAGTCAGTCTTTACTCAGACCCACTGATAATCAAAACACCTTACACTGGGATGGATGGGGCTTTACAATTTTCATAATAATTTGATCAATTCTTTGATTCTCATAACAACCATCAAGGTTGCAAAAAGCAGACAATATCACCATTTTATCACATGGAAACAAGCTCTAAGAAGCTCAAGCAGTCCCCTCATTCTCAATGCACAGTGACAAATGGAAAGTGGAAACCACTAGACACACAATTGCTATTGCAAGCGCAGAACTCTCATTCTAAACAAGACACTGTCTTAGAAACAGTCTAATGTAAAAAAGGAGAAGAACTGGTACTGGAAAATAAAGATTTTATCAAAGAATTTCACCATGGTATATACTATTAACATACATTATTTTCAAGAAACATATGGAGGTTCTAAAAGAAAAGAAATAGTCTACATATCTGATAATAAAACAAAAAAAATAGAATATGGACAATACACTGTTTAACACTGATCCTAATGTAGAATTATGTCTTAATAGCCTATTACAATACTTTCTAAATTACCCAATTAAGATATTGTGGATTAAGATCAGGCCAGCTTCTTATGTCCATAAAATTAGATAGTAATAGACAGTCTGGCATTGGACTCCATCCATTTTCTCTATTGAAGTCAATTTCAAATTCAGCAAACACTTATGTCCCTGTGATAACGCCCTACCACTTGACATGACCTGTGCGAAATATTGGAACAAAAAGAGAACAAGAGTGACCATGCTCGTAAAGCAACAATCTACTAATTCTGAATTAGTTATAAAGCTGCTCATTAGTATATGTGAATTTATAGCAAGTTAACCACAGGATGGAACATTCCATACAAATATTGAAGATGGTTATTTCCAAAATTATTTTTCATTTATTTCATCAATTCTATTTCTAAACTGTATGTCATGCTTTTCTTTTTTTTTCCAGATTCCACTCCACAATGCATGAAGTTAAGGAACTTTCCACTGTGAGAATTCATTCTCCTAATCCTACTAATTCTACCAAATCTACTACTAATTCTTCAAGATATTAGACCATTTTGATAAAATAATATATTACATTCAAATGGGATGGAAGCAGAACATTTGATTAACTTTTCCCCTCCTGGGGGCTTTGGTTATAAAATCAACTTCTGTATATGACATTCAACTTCTATATATGATTTAACTTCTATATACGACATTCACTTTTTAAAACAATGTATATGTATCTTATAAAAGCTTATAAACTATCACAAATATAATGCAACTTGTTTAGTCCATCACTATAAACATCATTTTATTTTTCAAAAATTGACAGGAAAACTTGTCGATTATTCTTAAAACTCAGTCTTATTATTTTACAGAAAGCTAAGCCAGAACACAAGACAACATGACCAAAATCACCAGATGTTATCATAGACTGTAGATACTATGCTAATGAATTCCATCTCCACAGAAAATTCCATTCTGATTTATAAGGTTAAAATATATTTCCTAAAAGAATGAAAATATTATTGGGGTTGTTGACTAACAGGCAGACCATAGCTCCACATTATGAAGACAACTTGTCCAAATCTCTTTTTATTTTCTTGGAGATACCATTCTTTGTCAATAGTAGGTTATAAAATGATTGGTTTCTCTTAATTTTAAAGTGATTGCATTTTCTAAAATTAAGGAAATCCTGAAATGTACAAAGAAGTGAACAAGCCATTCATATCATAGAAATTCTTGTCACCCAGATCTAACCACCAATAATCTCTTAGTATTCTCCTAAGAAAACTCGTTGTTTTCTCTTTTTTTTTTTAAACTAGGATTTATGTTATTTTTTAAGAGTTTAAAAACTAATTGTCAGGAAAAAATAAGTGCAGCAACTTAAGACCCCAAATCCTCATGCAGAAATTACTAGAATTAATATGAGGGACATTTCATTTTAGACATCATTCTATGCATACATATAGGATGAATAGTAATGCATAGCTTTATAAATATTTAGTTATTATGCATACTGTTTTTAAAGTATTAAATTTAATTTAATGGAATATAACAAAAGAACAAAACTGAAGTGAAGTATAAATGCTGGTAAATTTCTAGTAATTCTATATCAAAATTTATATGTTTTCCATTTTTATTCAAGAAATTATGAAAAATAGTAAGAAGTAAAGTCAATATCTTTTTTCTGAAACTACAGTGTGACACACATTCTATGAAATATGAAAATATTAGCAGTTCATATGTCCCCACCTTACTTCCTCTTACTTCCTAATTTTTGAATTAAGTGAACATTGTTCCTTGCTTTTAGCATTTGGTCACTTTACTGGTATTATTCTTGACATTTTACCATATTATTCTTGATATTGTAGAGTACTGGTTTATATTTGCAGTCATATATTTATTATATGATCTTATATATTTATTATGTAGCTTTATATTTATAGTTACAAAACTTACTATTTTTTTTCTGAGTGCTCTCTTTTTTTTGCATTTTTAATATTGATTCAGCCACTAATTGGATTGATTTTATTGTCTCAAGGACTTTGGAAATGCACACACATACATAAAATAAATGTAAACATAAGCATAAATGACTTTAAAACATTAAACATCCTCCAAATACTAATACAAGGGACTATATGAAGATAGTGCTTCCAAGTAATTCAAATTCTGCACATTCTTTTAATAATTAATTTAAAAATCATGTAGTTAAAAGATGTTCTGTGCTGACAAGCTGATTTTAATTTTAATTATTTGAAAATTAGATGATAAGTTTTTTTAAAAGACTAGCCTTGAAACCTGTCTGGTATTGATGCTGGAACTTTGTTTCTAATCCTCAGTGCCTCTGAATTTATTGAACACATGCAGAAAAATTACTGTATCAAATGAGTTACACTTAAGTCACAGATTTGCTTTACAGCAGATGTTTGACGAGACTAGAAGCACGAATACTAGAATGTACCAAAAAAGCAAGAACTTCTGCTTTTGTCACAGATGGCCTGAGGGGTCTGGCAGCTGACCTGCTTTCTTCAGATGCTGCCCACAGAGGTAACAGGCGACCAAGGCTGTTCCAGACCGAAACTATGTCCCTCAATTAATGTAAAATATTTGTAAAGCCTGATTTGAAAGGTCTAATACATCAGACACCAGGTACTAAGTAAGAAAGGAATCAGCCGTGACAGTGGGACCCTTGCTTAAATTTCACAGCTCTGATTTTAAAATTATATATTCTTGGCTCAAATGATGTTATAGCTTTGACAAGCTTTCTGACACACTCAGCTACTGGTCCAGCAACACGACAGTCACATTCAAGCTCAAGATGAAATAACATATCAGACAAAATGGATAACCTGTGACAAAACAACTCATCGAGAAATGTCACACTGCACTCAGAATCACCCGGCGTGAGACATGCTCAGAACCCAGGAGGCTGTGCGAGCTCAGAGAGAGCATCCCCAACCAAGAATAATTAGATTTCTCTGGAAGCAGCCTTCAGAATAAGCTTTCAGACTGTCACAATTAAAAGCAAAAGCTTACTATGAGACACAGTAGCATTACAAAACAGTCCTTTCAAAGTAAATAGTAAGAAAAATATCATATGCAAATAAGGGATTTGGGAATTTTTTAAAATAACTGAGAAATACGGAATTTACCTATCCCTGTAATAATAGGACAATAAGTAAGTGAAATTCCATATTCAGATCATTAAGAATATGGATCTCAGTGAGCACGATTGTTTCTGACTCTTCTTTCACAAGTGGCACTGGGTCCCAAAGGAGAGAAGGCGTTGGGCTCCACTAGGACGAGAGGCAAAATCCACAAATCCAGCCTCGCCTAATCCATCCTGAAGATGTCGATAAGGGAGACTGCTGCCACACGCAATCATATAATTCAGTAGTGTGTACTTAGCCACAGAGAAGCAAAGGTGTATACAAAGTCTCCAACGGCAAAAGGGGTGGAACAAACTAGACTTCTGGATGATGCTGTGAAAAACTTGGTGCAGAGACAATTCACACACACACACACTCGATTTACTGTCCAACATTTTGAGTAACATTAATCTGTCCACTATTAAGAAACTGGCCAACCTATTACTGTGTTGTAAATGGCAAGTAGAACCATCATTCTATGTATTTTTAATACAGTTGTGGATTAAAAGAAGAAAAACTGAACACATTAATATTAAAGTGTTGATGCTAGCTTTATTATGAAGCAATCTGTAGGAAAAAGGAATCTAGGAAATTTGTTAATAATTATCTTCTAAAATATCTCCCTATGCCCATAGACTTGGCAAACAGCAGTATCTAGAACTGAGCAATTATAACTCTAAGTATTTCTAAATAGGTAATTTTTCCAGTAGGAACAATAAAAGACAGTCAAGATTAATATAATTATTAACATCATGTGAATCCAAGGCTGCAAAAAGTGACACTGGAATTTTTATAGAGAATTTGTTTCCTACTTAAAACTCCATTAAAGCTTGTGAAGATTGTCTATTTCTTTTGAATGGAATCCTAAAAACAAATTTGAAAAAGAAAGAGAAAAATTTTTAATTTTTTTCAAATTCTTTCCAAAGATGAGTAGTTGGTTAAGAAGGTGCTTATTTATACTTGAACATACTGTTCTGACAAAAATTATTTAATTCAATTAGTATAAATTTTATATTTTGATCACTGAAATAAGAGGATATTTGTCATAATGCTAATAGTCTGCCTCCTGTGCACTTTTACTTAGCTTTCTTCCTTTTAAAGTGTGTATTTAACTTTAATAACAGCACTGTAGCTTTAGAAATGAGTAATTACTCAGAAGGAATTGACAGTTGATCCTATGGTTTACACAAAAGGCTTTTACATACCAATTCAGTAAATTCATCAGTTTTTTTTTCCAGATTTGTACGTGTGTTTTGGTAGGAGACATGGAAATTTGGTAACTGCATCAATATAATTGTGAATACATTTTCTATTTATAGATTTAGTTTAAATTAGTGGCCAAGATACATTTTAAAAGTTTTCATTTACCTTGTTTAATGTTCCTATTTTTGGTACACTACCTCTTTTTCTAAAAAGTGTCTCTGAAACAGTCACCTTAGTAAATCAAGAGTCATCCTTTTCCAGTCATACAAATTCACAATGCAGATTTCTAATATACAAAGACAATCAAATCAACTAGATTTGGAATTTGAAACCACCAAATAAGGAATAACTGTTAAATATATTAGTCTCAGCCCTCTGAATGGCATTCTCCCTGTGTCATCGTGCTGAGTACTCAGGGAAGTACCCATTCCATAATCTCAGCCTTTGGGCAAGAAGTAGAAAGAAAGCAAACAAAGTTTAAAACACAGAAAATTGATTAGAAATGGAATTGAATTAACACCTAGATTAGATTGTTTATTCAATTATTTCATTTAGTTTTCATTTTCCTTCAATTACTTTGCAATGTTTTGTAATAAATGAAGCCAAATCATAGAGGGAAAAAGTTTAAGCTTTCTCTTTTTGTAAAATTCATCTATCGCATATGTTAGAAATGTGAAGATGTCTGGAAAACCATAGGCAAGAATATGACTGCAGTTTGAAGACCCAGTTAAATGAAAGTGATTTTCTAATGACTCTGAATTTCTTCAATTTGTAATATAAAGAAAATCCAACTTATATAAAAAGAATGTTTTGGAGGGAAACATATTTTTAAAAATCAGTATCAACTGAGATGTAAAACGCTATTTCAAACACAACTATAACTCCAGCTCTTGGAACCCTCCTATTTAAAAATGTCTTTGTACTGAAAATTTTAACTACAAGGTTTTAAATATATATGACTGTAGACGAATATAAACATATTTGTTGTCAGGGAGATGAAATAGAAATAGTAAACAATATGGTGGGATTATCATACACATTGTTGAGCAGTTGCAGAATGATGGTTAGGATAACCATGCATAAGTCCTCCAAAGTGTACATCGGAGAGGAAGGCTGGTGGCATCCGTACTGCTGTAGAAACACATTGCGGATGAGGACCAAAATACAATGCCAGCCCTGCAATCCCAACCTTCATTAAGCAGCCCTGGGTCAGGAATTCTTCTATTAGTCTATTCCGTTAGATCAGAGTGTGAGATTTGCTATTTAGTAATTCCCTATGAAATACAAAAATCCTCGGAGATAATGTTCCAAGCTACTACCAGTGATTAATTCCATAGTTAAATGTTTCTCACCCTTTTCTGATCCCACAGTGCCGAGAGACGTGAGATACTTTGATCATCAACAATTTAACATCATTAACAGCTCTTAAGTGGCATTACTCTACACTAGAGAATCTCTATGCTATTGGCACTATAAACAAACTATGCCCCAGATATTTATCACTACCTTAATGTGCAGGCTTCCCTTCCCATAGAGAAACCAACTCGAGCTCTTGTGTGGCACTACACAGGTGAATTGGAGAAAAGCAGCCCAGGGTATCGTGGGCATTGTCAGGGAGTGAGTGACTAAACAGGGCATGCTTTTCATTTAATTCTGAGTGATTTCAAATTCTTATTTCTGTGTGTAGATCTACTTTTTTTATTCTCTACACAAAAATAACACTTGGTTTGTAATTTGTAACTTCTATGAAATGGCATAACAAAAGTTCTCTGTCACCATGCTTCAACATACACTCAGGTGAAACACTGGAACACTGGTAAAATGTTTTAATAAAAAATTGCTACATAATACAAAATAAATTTTTCTGACTGATTAGAATATTTTCAAAAGACTTGAAATTCTTTTTTTAAAATAGATCTTATGATGGGGCATGGTGTTGAACATCTGTAATCACAGCACTCTGGGAGGCTGAGACGCAAGGATCACAAGTTTAAGCCTAGTATGGGCAACTTAGCAAAGGAAGGAAGGGAAAAAGAAAAGAGAAGAAAAAGAGGAAAAAAAGGAAAAATGTAAATAAAACTGCTGTCAATAAGGAGGGGAAGAGAAGTTGAAGGGAGGGGTGGGGAAGGTGAAAAAAAAAAACCCAAGATACATCATATACAGGTCCAAATTAACTATGATGAATGTGATTGTCATGTATATCTAAAAGCATTTTTAAGAAAACAAAACATCAAAAATTGAAACAAGTTCATTTCTAGATGCTTTCTCATTTTAAGGAAATCTAAGGAAGCCCAACTATGACAGGACAGATCTAATGAATTCCATGTCCTGCCAAGTCTTTGAGTAAAACAGAGCAAATGCTGTTTATTTTTATAGATAAACTATTACATTTGCAGGGAAAGGTAATTAACTACCTTTCTGTTCTCAAACTATTTCTGAAATATTACTTTCAATGAAATTACCAAATCTGGCATTTGGGCAATAATTTCTGACAACATACATTTCATATCTGTGAAGGTAAGTTTGAGTCATAAAACTTCCTAATTTTAAACCATTAATTGTCATCCAGAAGAACCCAGATAGACATAAACTGAGCTACATACCAAGTGTTTCAGCGACAGTAAAGCATAGAGATGATGTGGTACCAAGTTCAGTTCGAGAAGAAAAAACTTCTAAAGAGATTTGAAATAAATTAAACACACAAGTTTAAGTATCGTGTGGTTTCTCTTACATAAGAAGCCTAAAATATAAATACAGAGCAAAATAAAGTATTGAAAATAGGAAGTAGGGAGACTTTTTTCAAATGAGAAGGGGAACAAGAGGAAAGGGGTTAAAAGGAGAGTTGAAGAAAAAATAGAAATAGCTTTTCAAACGGGAGGTGCAGCACAGTTGGAGGGAGCAGGGAGGTTTAGGAGGGGAAGTGGACACAACAGAACTAAGATGTATTATGTGCATGCACAAACTCCCCACGATAAATATAATAATTCTGTACTACAAACATGCACTAATAAAAATAAAATTAAAAAGAAATTTCTTCATAAAGATGACATAGAAGACCTAAATGCCAAAACATCGTATTCATTAGCACTATTTGTTCTGACAAACATCTCACACACACACACACACACACACACACACACACACACACACACACAATAAGTCAAATGGTAGCACTAAAAGTAGGAACACAAACATGGAAAAAATGTTAATGAAGAATTTATCCATGTTTAGGAAAACAAAGGAAAAAATTGAGGAACATTCTTCCCAATAGCAGTAACAAAATTAACAAACATAATAAAGGTAAAGGATTTTTGGTTTTTGATTTTGCTTGGATTGATCTACCTTCAGAATATTCAGGTTTTATTTTAAAAAGAGCTACTGCCACAAAAATATGGAGGAGAAATTTTTGTTTGTGACAGGTTTCAACATGATTGAAGAGGTAGTAGACATTTTGCAAATGACTGACTTTTAAATAAAAATTGGTAAACAAAAATAGTACTATGCTTCATGATATTCAGATGTGTACACACATAATCTGAATGTCTCCAAAGTGATCTTTGATGACTTTATATCTTAGAAGAAAAAGACACACTAATGATATTTAGTATGTTTGATACCCTCACAGATAATTTGTTGGTGTAGAAACTAGACTGATATCAAATTGTAGGGAAAACCCGTGATAAAAATGAAATCCCAGCAAAGGTGCAAAATTTCTCCTTCCTGTTCCCCACCTGACAGTAAATCAGATCAATGGATACAAACTTCAAATCGTCCTACAGGACCTACAGTCTGAGCCACCTCAGTCTGAGCAAATTTGTTTCCCAGAAACACAGGTGAAGACTACCAGGGAGTCTATTACTTTCTAATCAGAATTTAAGGGAATATGGTCAAGAAATTCTTATATTTATCCTTGAGAGCACATATTCTCCAATGTGAAGCTGTCCATAGATCTGAATATTAATACCGAACATTTTATTTTTCACCACAATGATTAACATGTCTAAATGCAACAATACAAAGGTCAAAGGCAAGTTATGCTTCCAAGTACCATGATATGCTGCGCCTCGCAATGAGTGATGTAACTCAGACGACAAGCTCCTAACTTAAATCATCTTTATTCTTTTATTCTTGGGCGATCACTAAGC
This sequence comes from Hystrix cristata, assembly GCA_004026905.1. Lineage (NCBI taxonomy): Eukaryota > Metazoa > Chordata > Mammalia > Rodentia > Hystricidae > Hystrix > Hystrix cristata. The sequence goes on along the minus strand of PVJO010007747.1, from coordinate 18,076 downwards.
ATCTGTGAAATCCATGATGGCTTTTCCTATCTCAATAAAGCTGATAATTATCCACTGGATGTATTTGAATGGAAGCAACCTTAGAAAGCAGCAGATCCCTAAACATCCCATAGATTACAACTGTCACATTAAAGAAAAAGCATATGTAAAAATAATGTTACAGTTTTATGTTTTCAGGTATATTTAAATCGTTTGACTTTAGTTTCAAATATTGACATTTTCAATGTTTTAAAATGTAGATAAACTGAATGTAAAATTCTGTTGGCGACTCAAATAATATCATCCACTTTAGTTAACTTTGATCATGAAGAATATAAGCTGATTTAATTTTAAAGATTACGACATATAATAATATGAATCCTAGTGGTATTGTACTGGGGGCTAAATTTTTTTTTTAAGTGAACAACAGAGCAATTCACATTAGACCTAAAATGAGGCAGAGCTATTAATAGATATTAATGCTTCTGAATCTAATACATACAAATCTTTCAAATTTCACAGATAATACTTCATAATTTTAATCATAATTTAAGTAAACTATAGCCACTGTTGAATCTCTCTGGGTAGCAGGCTTAAAAATTATCATTAATAACTAAATTTCTGTAAAATATAATCTATGCAATCTATTATCTGTTGAATTTTTTTATTGTAAAATACATTAAATTTTTATAAAATGACCTTTTTTTAATTAGCGAGAGTATTAGTTATTCGCATATATGCAGAAGCCTATAGTAGACTTTCTGTTTACATATTTTCTTTTGCTTAATTACTTTCTCCCTGTTGCTCTTATATCGTCACATATGCTTTCCTATCATTTTATTTAGCAGGTTTTGATGTGAAATCTATTATAAATCAATTGCCATTTTTCAGTGTATATATCTATCCACTCATACTGCTCAGAAATATTTATATACATATAAATATATATACACACATATGATGCAAATATGAGAATGTGACATTACAGTTACATGTTACAGCATATGTCATACTAAAACTTTCATTGTCATCAAGCATATTTAACTTTCTATGAGCCATATGGCATTAAGTAGAATATTTTGAGTACTCTTAATAATTATTTTTATAAAAATAAAAACTGTCTATTCAATGTGTTGAAATAAAGATTCCATTTTAGTCTCAGTTACCGATGCAACTTTGTGGAAATACGTATTTCTTTCCTCTATCTTACACGTAAGTGATTTTTCAGCCCTACCAACACTTCCCATATAGCAGTAATAAGAGGGAAGCCAATGACCAAACTGGAGTGAAATTTATAAAGGTTAATAGTTTTCTTATAAAAAAATAATTCCCACTAGAGAACATCAATACACAGGAAAAAAATAAATGTAAAGAAATAGCCACAAAGATGGAGCCGTATAGTTTCAAATTTATTAGTACTATATATTTTGGAATGACAAGTTCTTCAAAGTAAAAGTTTGCTTTATTTTTCTTTTAATGTCATACAGAGAAGTTCATAAATAGCTCAGACTTTCTCGAAGCAACTTTACTGCTCGGAAAAGTGTAGCAGAGTTTGGCAGATTTCCATAACTGTGGTACGGTATTAGCTCACCCATGTGCAATCACTCTCACATTAAAACTGCCCTTAAGCCTCTATCGGACGGTTAATGGAAGCATCCTTCCTTACCCCCGCATCTCATTCCTTTAGGGTTAGTGAGATTCCTCCTGAAAGAATCCTTCCATAATTCTCTACAGTCAATAAAGTGATTTGTAGATGTTAAAGAAAATATTACATTTCTACAATATGTGCTGTGGCAGCTAGTGAAATCTTCAATACTCTTCATAAACTGTAAGACTGAAAGTAGTTTAACAAAGCTGCTATTGTTTACTTGGTCCCCGATACCCTAGTGTGTGCGTGTAACTCATGAGGCTGCTACACATTATATTGTATCACATCTCAAGAGTTAATGCAATGCATGGTGCTTCCTTACTGGTCTAAGAAATGGCTTAACATTAGTTGAAGAAAAATAGCTATGGTGGCTATACTGCAATGATTAGTTTTTAAATTCAACACCAAATAGCCTTTCTCAAATCGTTCATTGAAATATATTAAAAAACTCTCCACTTGCGCCCATGAGAGGGCACAAGCCCTATCCAAAGCTATCTTGTCTAGCTTTGGAGTATTACACAAGGCCCAGTGAAAGTCTGGAAACTCTAGGATGAAGAAATATATGTACTAGAAAAATGATTCAAAAATATGTTGTAATGAAAATGCTGCCATTTCTAGTGTAAATTACTATAATATAATATCTAAAGCTATTATATAAACCATCGCTTCATTTTGATGGAAACATATGGTGTAAATACAGTCTGTATGTACATGCATATGCAGCATACTTATGAAGTAAAATGATGTAGCATTATGACAAAGAAGTTTAACTCTTACGCTGGAAAATCTGAGCTCCACAGAAATAATAAACCACGTGCTATCTAACTAATTTATAGGTAAGACAAAATTTAAATCAATTAAGTGAAAAAAATGACTCGAACAATGGAAAAATAATATACTACATTCCATTTTCTAATGTAACTATGTAAGTAGAAAATACATTCCTTACATGACATAGAAAAGAGGTTTTTAAAAATTATTCTCAATGATCTGTTGTATTTTCCACAATTATGTATTTATTTTTCATAAAGGCAGTCTACGTATATGCTGTGACATTCTGTAAGCTCCTTTTTTAAAAAAAATCATCTTTTCTAAACAACAAAGTTATGATGCATGAGGCATACAGGTATTATAGATACCAAAGTATTGCAATACTTATTTAAATGTATAAGACTGTTGTATAATATAGTTATCAAATAAAATTGATCTGTGGATCATACCAAATTATTTTTTCAAGTTTTTTACAATGGAAAAATTTCTCAAGAGATTTGCATGTTAACTCTCCTCAGCATAAATACAGCCTTTTGACATTATGTGGGATAGATATATTTCTCTAATCAGTGATGAAAGATCCTATCCTGACCTATACAGTAACTAAACTATGATATCAAAGTAGTAGAATAGGTGGGATTAATTCTAATTAGTTATGCATAAATCTGAATTCCAAAAGGTTTCCAGAAATGTCTCTAGGCTGGCCTCAGGACCCTCTATCCACGGAAACTTAAAATTCCCAACCCAAACCACATTCCTTACCTGTCACCCCAATCGCTCTGCTAAAACTTTAATTTTGAAGATGCCAGTGCTGAGTTACTAACAGAAAAGGCAGCTGATATTTACCCTCATTTCAGCATTTTTTAACCTGTCACCCAGAAGTGGAAGAGTTGGAACATCAGGATATCCTCAAAGTAATATAGTTAAGCTGATTTAAAAAAAAAAAAAAAAGAAGAACGGTACAGGATACTAGTTTTGAGGCGGTCGTCTCCTCACTGCCCAATCATTAAGGTATTAGCAGTTCGTGTGGGTTCATTATCCTCTTTCGTCCATCTTTACACTACCAAAATTAACTCAAGGTTTTCATTAGTCCATTAATTTAGAATCATTACCTAACAGTTACTGACCAGCACCCATTTTTGTTATCATATATGGAGAGAAAGGGCACCGTGGAAACTCATGCTATATATTCTAAAATAACTGAATCTACCAATAGTTAATGCTAAACAAACATAAACAATGATGTCTTTATACAATTGTTCTGAGTTATTCTTACGCATGGTTCCTCTCTACATAATCTATACAAACAATTCTAGTTGCCAATGCAGTATAAACTGGTTTTCCTTTTTGTGTCAGAATCTTGGTTTAGGTTGGGAAAACAATGTACCCAGCTGTATTTGCTCGTTTCATCTTCTCAGAACGCCAGAGCAGGCCTGATCTCAGGTGACAGGTGTTGTGACACAGGTAAGGATGGGCACTTTCTCACTGTAGCAGGGACTTCTGCTCCTCACTCACAAAATCCTAATAGTCTGCACGCTTTCAAACATGATTCAGTGTGGCTCTTGGGATATTCTGGAATACCACACATGCTCAGCATATATGCTAAAAAATAATTCACACCTGAATAGGAGTTGTCCAATACTTTCTCAGGCATATTTAACCTCCAAAATATTATGCTTCTGGAGTGGTTTATTTTCACCTATTGCAATCATAATTTCGGGCCCCCAAAGAAGATTTTTTCTGTCTTTACTTACATGAATGGAAATCTCAAAGATACAGTCTAGATGCTAAAAGTATCTAAAACTGGGGGGACATTTCAGTTGTCTATGGTTTGAGTAGAAAAGAATGACCAAATGAAGCAAATTTACCATCCCTTGTTCTGTATCAGTTGATCCTGATATTTGACTAGATGAATAGATGGTGGGGTGGTGATTGAATTGTGAGGATGCTTACCTTATCAATAGCTCAACCATTAACAAGCCCACAGCTGGTTGGATTGTTAAGAGGTGTGGCCTAGTGGGAAGAAGTGGGCCATGGCTTTGTGATCTTGGGGACTATATGCGATCCCTGCCCCTTTCTTTTCTAGTGCTCCATTGTGATCCTCTTCTATTGTTATTTTCAGTAGATTCATGTACATCTCTCAATTTACTGTATTTATAGGTTACAACTGACTTGTAGCAATGTCTTAGAACATCCAATACAAATCTTGGGACTCATATCAAGTACTCAGATAAATTTTTCCATATTTAATTTTAATATTAATAGCCCCAGTAAGCAGGGGCCTAATTTATTATACCATATTTGATATTTCTAGTTATGATATTTTGGTGACATGGTGAGAGCCTAGATCCTTCATGATATTCCTCTTTTAATACATGAATTTTTTTATAAAACAGGCAATTATATCCAAGTCGAGTTGCATGAGGGCAAGAACACTAATAAATATGTAAAATAAGAGAGATTTGGAAAATGGGAGCGAATAAAGCTTTTAAATGAGAGAGATTTGTAAAATGAAAGAGAATATAGTAAACTCACAGAAGTTTTTTCATTAAAGTTTAATGTCACTCATGATGTACAGCTTGCTTCAGATAAAGCTGCAAGGTTGTCCAGTAGATTGGATTTTTGTATTTCTTAAGAATTCCTAAACTGCAATATTACTGTGATGGTATGAGAAAGTAGGGCCTTTGAAAGATAATTAAACCATGAGGGTGAAGCCCTCATAAATGGGATTAGCGCTCTTTTACTCTAATCCCATTTTATACTGCAGCCCTCTGTCTACTACTGGAGGATGCAATGAGAAGCCTACTCTCTGCCACTTGGAAGAGGGCCCTGCCCATAGCTAACCACACTGGCATCTGCCCTCGAATAGCCTCTAGAACCACAAGTCACACTTTTTTTTTTTTTTACAAGTCACACATTTTCGTTGTGTAAAAGCCAACCAGTGTGTGGTAGTTTGTTCTAGCAGGATGAACCAGACAAATTGATAGAGGAGAGGCAAGGAAACAGGGAAATAAAGCTTGTGATAATTGTGTAAAGCAAATAGAAATAAATACTGGCAAACATAAAAATAGCAAATGGAAAAGCACAGGGAAAGTGCTTCATCTTTGTTACATCAAAAGTGATGGCTTGTTATTTCACTACCAGTTAGCTGGAACAGTACTTTCTTTTTTCAAAAGGTTTTCAAACTGCAGCATTAGCCAACTCACTGAACTGTCCAAGAAATGTATTTGTCTACTCAATACATCATTTGGAATAGCCACACATTATTCATTGAGAATTATTAATAGGATGAGTATAGATCTATTCTAGTCTCATATTAGTATAACATGGCTTTTATACTAAATGTTTCCGTGGAAGGACACTTTTACACAGGCATTGTATTGACATTTTTGTTTTATGATTTTCATCTAAACAGAGCAAGTGATTGAACAAAGATGAATAGGCATTCTGAGAGCTGACCTGATGATATTAATATTTACACTATTTTAAACTAAAAGATAATATGCAAGGACACTGGAAGGGAAACAAATTCCAGAAGTGTTTGGACTAATTTGTCTTGGAAGAAATCACATGATGGAACTTTAAGGGCATAATAAGTACATGAAATTTTATTGCAGAAAATGAAGGATGCATAATAATTAAACGTACCAATAAGAAAACAACTCCAAGTGTTAATAAGTGCCAGAAAGTAATAATACTAGACATAGAGCTTCTAATGTGAATTATAAAATGCTTTTAAAAGTTATGTCATAACAAATATTTTCTTTACATTTCTCTAAAATCCCTTTTTATAACCCATAGTATAGATGTAAAACTTTCCCTTTTGGTAAAAAGCAGTATCTTATTAAGAGGTAGGTGTCCACGGGCCCTAACATTATGACAAATACCCAGAAAAATGATGACATGTAAGGCATGCAATAGTACAGACGTATTTTGAATAGCTAGTGAAGTTATCTAAATTATAGCTCAAGTCATCACCAACAAATTCGACGTTTTCTGACAGACCTTTCAGTGCTACTGAATCAGCCTTGAAGTTCTATCTTAAGACTGTACATTACATATAGCACGAATCATATACTTGCTCTTAAGCGTCGGTATGAAATGGTACTTCTTCGGGAAATGAAAAACAATAAGAAGCAAAACAGAAATACATTGCTAATTCAAATTAATGTCTCTCACTCCATATTAAGACATTATTTTTAATTTGATAGTGAAATTATTTTATCCTTGAAAATAGCAATGAAGATTGACCCTCTGAGACGATTATGAAATGAATTTACCTGGGATCATTTCTTCTTCTGAAATACTTATAATATGGTTAAAAACAATTTCGTCTTAATCCAGCTGTATATTTTCTTAGCATTGAAACATCTACTAACATAATAGAATTACAATATAAGGGCTCTCCTATTTTATTTGCAACTCAGAATATCGAGTTTACACCTGTGAGATTAACCTAATGAATTTCTTTATCAAAATAAAATATTTAAAGAATCAATGATTAGTAATATAGATCCATACTAAATTTAGTTAATAATAACATTTTGATATCTTGTTATAATAATCGTCAGAAGCCAAAGAATTGATATTGGACCTTGTTTTTTGGAATCCTATAATAATACTGAGATTTTCTTCATTTATTTCTCTGACATGCAGAAGGAAAATCTGAGAACGAAAAGAGTTAAGCACTGTGTGTACATCTGATGTACCTAGATATCAGCAACTCACATTCTTAGTAGGGCAATGAGACACAGCCAAACCAGCCTTTAGTTTGTGGCTCTTCTAAACTTTCTCTGCAGCTAATTCTTTATTTGCCCAAATACATATTTTTTCAATTATTTTATTCAAAGTTATCAGTAGTAAAAAATAAATTCATAGGCAGAAAACATTACATGCAACAGAATAGAAAAGCTAAACTTTAAAAATATTATTTTGGGGGGTTAGAGATTTAGCTCAAGTGGTAGAGTGCTTGCCTAGCAAGCTCAAGGACCCGAGTAGGATCCGCAGCACTCCCCCCAAAAATATTACCTTTGAAACATTGTATTTTAATAACTTTTTCTTGTTTTAACTCAGAACAAAAAGGATGCTAGGAAAACCGCAAATCTTCTGAAGGAAAAGCAAAAGTGAATTAGATATTTGGCAATACCAATTAGAGAAGACACAATTTAGAAGACTGAAACAGTCTTTTAAAAAAAAATCACATTTTAAAATCATATTTTAAAGTATTATTTGTTTTCTAAAGCAGAAATAGATTTTTCTTTTATTAAAGAGCAAGTAGGATTTAAATCGGTGGGAAAGCATATTTTTCCCTAAAACCTAACAGTAAGATGTTCCTGTACAAACACAGCCTATCAAATAGCCCGAATCGTCTCTGGCAGCAACCGAATCTTATCACTGAAACTCAGATTACCTGCCAACACTTCCACGGTTACTGGCGTGAAGCCATCTCCACAGAAGTGTGCTTGCTTTTCATTAGGTTTGTGTTCTTGGATGCTTTATCTGTTGTATATGGACTTCCTTAAGAAATACAAGAAATCGTATGACGCCTATCTGAGAAAAGTATAGAAAGTAATCTATTACTGGGAGGATTCTAAGTGAGAACTTTTATAAAAACCTCCAAATGTACCAATGATAATTTCCCCCATTTATTGTAAGAGTATAAAATATATATTCAATTACACTTAAATTCAAAATTAGTTTGCTTTCAGATAGAAAAGAAAATGTAACCATAGCATTCTTTATGCAAAATTTCTCATGATGAAAAAATAAAGGACGTACAAGTACCTCATAACATTTCTAAAGACGGTTCTTTCAAGAAAATGTCTCTTTTAAAACATGACTATTTCTTCGGTTTTTGAAGAAATACTAGAGCAGAGAATTAAACAAAGGTGGGTTTTTATAGACACTGAATTAAAAAATAAAATCAACATGTCTAATTCATGTAGAATAGGATCTTCTAAAAAATTAAAAAACCCAAACTAATAAACTCTACATCTGAACATGAAGTTTTCATCATAAGCGCTGTATAAACACTAAAGCATTTTATGAAAAGAATTATCTCATCACTTAATTAAAATCTGAATTTTGCAAACTTTTTCTATCTGAACATAAAAGGTTAACTTTCCATTTTACAAAAACAAACAAGTATTTACACCTTAAAAAGTTTTAAAATTATAAAGGAAAAATTATCCAAATATGATCTCAATTTTTCAATAGATGTCTTTCTTTACAATGCTATATTTGTTATAAAATTCTACTTCTATTACTAGTTAGTTGTAATTATTTAATCAATAAATAAACTATGAGATTGAAAATGAAAATTATAAGGTGTGTGTATAATTAAAAGTTATAATTCATTTTAAAGATGTTTTATTTTGTTTATGTTTAACATTTCTTTTATAAATTTCTATTTCATTGTGATAATAAGATTCTTAACACAATAAATAATCGTAGAATTTTTCATCTCAACCTTTTATTTCTCTTAAATATTTCTTTAAAAGGCATTTTAAAGAGTAAGATTATTCACAAGTTCTAACTTTTTATCTACCACAACAAATATTCAAAATGGCTTATATAATTCTATTTTTATGAACCTGTTCAGTTATAATTTGTGAATTACATACTAGAGACTGTCTCCTTCTTTCTATATTCTTAATAAAACAGAAGAATTAATTTTTCCACAACTAATGAGATACAAACTTTTACTCTATTTATATTCCAAAAACCTACTATTGTACAATTTGCATTTGAACTCACTGCATTTAATTGGATAATTTTAAAAACAGAAGAGTAGAGATTCAGAATTTTTATTCTGTTTTCGTTTTTCCACCTTTCTATTAGTACATATTTTCAGTACATAATGATTACATTCGTCACGGGCAGTCGGTCCGTGCACATAACACAGCTCAACTGTTTTTACTTCCCCTTCCCTTCCCCTCTCCATGTCTCAGTCCTCTCCAAGAAAAAAAACTTACTTAATCCAACTAAAACCCATTTTTATTTATTCCTAATGCCATTTATACATACTAAGAAGTACAAAATGGATCATATTTGTAAATATTAACATTATGAAGTTAATAAAACTTCAAGTTCCTGGAAAAAAGAGATAGTGTGACAACTTAAGATAGTGTAACATAAGATATTCTTGGAAACCTAAATCCTAAAATAAATATTCTCTAAATGTTTATTCTGGACATTCGAAAGCACTTTTATAATTTGTTTGGGGCACACAATTTTATTTGATATTATTACAGTGGAAAATATTTCAGGCAGAGGCCCTAACACTTCCTATGATTAAATATGTTCACAAGAATGAACAAAATAAATGCACATCTTCCAATTATCTTTCATGATCTCATAAATATTTACCGTCTTCTTTTGTGATGAGGAATTGCCTGCACACTCACCAAGGGTCCGGAGGAACACCCCCATGATGGACCCAGGTTGTAGCCTGGGTGTTTGTGTAAGAAAACAGTTAATTAACATCATTTCCAATTGTGCATCTCCCTCTGTGCTGGTGAAAAGGCTAGTTTAAGGAAGCAAGAGACCCCCCGCTGACTGCAAACAAGCTAAAACAAACACCCTGTAGCTCCACAGCAAGGAAACGCAGGCTCCCTGACTCATTAGGAATGGGAGGAAGTTAGGTCCTACAGACAGGAGATGTGAGTCCAAGAAAGTCCAAGAAAGTGAAGGGAGGACGGCCACAGGCAGAGCAGGAGGGAGAAGAAATGCAGCTCCACCACTCATGGTCTACGGCCACTCTGTGTCATAATTCAGTGAGATTCCTCAGCACAAAATAGATGGAAGTTTGTATTTCAAAAAGCATGGCTAGTACATTTCTAAAGTGGGGAGGAGGCCCCTAATAAGTCTGTGTGAGTACAGAATGCTGCTTTTGCCCAGTCCATGGTCTTGTGTTGTGTTATTACCACACACTTATGAAAAACTTTTCTTTCACAGAATCTCCAACATAAATTTTATAATAATTCTCTAAATAAAATGGAGTTTTTAATGATGAAAATGTAATGGATATTAAATGATCAAACATCAAACATTTGAAAGAAAATTTCGATAGCCCAATTTGTAGTCTTGAACCATACTGTTTCCACAGAATTAAAATGGTGTTCTTAAGAGAAACCTAATTCCTCTTTTGGCGGCTTCTTCTCAAAGATATAGAAAATATGTTTGAAAAATCTTATACATTATCAATCTGTCTAAATGCATTTCTCTCCATGAGGCTTTTTACCTCATCTCTGAATTTTTTATGTCAGTACTCAGCTATGACTAAAAAATTATAAATTATACTTGATCCATTAGATCTTTTTACTGTTTAAAATAACTAAATGATAATATCCCAGTATAGCATAATTATATTCATAATTCTCTATATGGGCTGAGGTTTAGATTTTGAAACTTCTTTCTTCTACCTTCAAAATCTGTTCATTAGCAGGATATTCATAATTGTTTGTATCACTGGTTGAAATATTGGTATTTCAACCAAAATTAATCTCACTAGGAAACAACAACACTGTGCCCACTAATATAACTGGTGCTGTGCTGGCAATAGTTCACCTTGTTTATCTACTTAACAGAATATAATTTCCTAATGAAAATCTAAAGATGGACAATGGGCAGCAATAATTTTTAAATATTTAAAAAGTGTCTAAAGGAAATGTAAGATACAAATAGAATAGTTATAGAGTGTATGCTTGCATAAATTCGCTGCTCTCATTTAAAAGTGTTTGCCAAAGTTCATTTGTTGGAATCTTCATCTCAAATTAAGTGGTTGTTGAAAGGAGGGACTTTTATGAGTTGACTGGGTCACGAGTGCCCCACCAGGCCTTCTGATCCTCAGTGTCTAGAAAGGGCAGTCATACTGCACCATACTTACACAGCACGGTTTTATGCTAAGCAGGGGACAATACACTGTCACTTGGGATCATAAATAAATCTTTCTTGAGAGTCCCAGTAGACACTTGTGAAACTCTCCAGGATTTGTTTACAAATTACTCCATTCTCCTCTCTCTCAGGCACATAGTAGAAGGTCCTTCTCACCCCTTTGGATTAGATATGTCCATGCAACTTGCAGTGAGTCAGTGAGCTGTTGGGCTGTGCTCTCCCTGTCAACAGGAGTCAGTGCTCTGCCTCCCTCAGCCTGGGCTCCAAATATCAGCACGCAGGGCCTCCCTGCCTCCATGGCAAGAGTAAAAAGTAAACCCTTGTTGAGATAAGCCAATTAAATGGCCAACGGCTTGCTACTGTAGCATAACCTAAAAATTCTGACTGAGGGTGGCGCATGTCTGCAATCCTAGCTACTCAGGAGGACAAGGCAGAAAGACTGTAAGTTGAAGGCCAACCTGGGGAACTAGTGAGAGTTTCCAATTAAAATTTTAAAAAGTGCCCTCACTTTTTAAAAGGTGGGGCACTGTGGATACAGCTCAGTCCAGGGCCCTGGGCTCAATTCCCAGTACCACAAAATACTAGCTAATTAATTTGTCAATTACCTACTAAAATACTCTGACTTAGAAAATATATAAATTCCAAAAGGTCAAAATTGGGCATAAAGGTTATGCCCAAAGGACTAAATATATATACATATTATAGAACCATAAAAAGAGAATTTGTGGTGGCCTGAATAGAACTGGAGGATAATGTCACGACACAAACTGCACACGAAAGTAAATACCACATTTTCTCATTCATATTTGGGAACTAAAAATGTTCACTTCACAGAAGCAGAGAGTAGAATAGAAGTGAGAACAGAGGGACAGTGGGACAGATACCAAAATGTGGTTACACAAAATAATAAATCCTCATATTCTATAGCACAGTGTGACTACACTTCACAACAATTTATTATATATTTTATAAAGAACTAGAAGACGGGCATTCAAAGCTGTCAACAAAGAAATAACGAATTTTAAGGCAACGGGAACACTAATTATCCTGATTACCCATTGTGTACATGTACCAAATTATCATACTGTAATCCATAAATATATACCATTACCATTATTATATGTCAATTAAAACAAAATTTAAAAGGAAAAATGCATAAATATAAATATAAAATCCTTCTTGCCACATCCTTTGCCTTTTAGATACAAATTACGGTGACATCGTTATTCCAATTATACCCACTTTTAGACCTACAATTCTAACTACCAATATGAGTGCTCTAAGTTTTTGTTACTCAACTCACTTCAAACCAGATAAACTAAATTAAATCATAAATTAATTGCACAAATATTGTTCAAAGACAATAATGAGGACACTGCCCAAACTTTAATGTGATCCTGAAGCCCAACTACAATAAAATTGTATAAATATTTCATTCATAAGCTGACATTTAAGAAGTGCATTTGACATCAGAAAAAAGAGTCTGAGGACGGCATCATTCAAGTCTATGTTCAAAAGACAAACATATATTAGGCAAATAACATGTGCCATACGTGTGTGTGTATTGCAAACTATCATATTACATGAAATTAAAATTTCTGAAAAATAGAGCCCTTTATTAATCATTAATAAGATAAGTATGGTGATTTAAAAACCGCTACCTCAGATTAAATTCATAAATCTCTGTCAACTTCCAGCAGTTCTTGCACAAATGCATATTAATTTACCACTTAGATGTGTTTTAATGATGTGTCTTATTCAAGACATATGCCTAAAGCTCTGTGTACACGGCTACACTTGTGCATATTTGCACAAGGCAATGTGGGGAATCCCTCTTTTATTGGCTTTCCACAGGCATAATATATAAACCTCTAGGCTCCCATGCATACAACCTACACTACTAAAATTAAAGAAAGACGTATATTCAATTAAACAATGGGAAGCACTAGTTTTTAAACCTCACCATAGAAAGTACTTGGATGAAGGCTCCAGCAGATTCTCATTGCTGAAGGCAGAACAATCACTGGGGCGGGGGTGGGGGGAGTATTGACATCCAAAACCCCGGGCCTCACCTGAAACACTTTAAATCGGAATCTCCACAAGCAGAGGAACCCCTCCTGCCCTCCTGCCCGGAGGCAGAGGAATCCGTGGTTCCATGGTAAGTGTGTATTTTACCTTTTTTAAGACTGTGTTGTTTAAAAGACGTTTTGACATGTAAAGTTTTGATAAGGTAGACACATGTAAAACACTCATCATCATTAGGCATCATCATCTATTTTGAGGACGCTGACTCTTTCCAGGTGTTTCTAATGTGCAGCCAAAGTTGAGAAACACGATGCTTTGAGAATAGAAAGAGACATACAGGTCATGATCCCTCCTTCCAGCAGTCTGATGTCATTTGTGGAGAATTAGAAATACAGAAACAAGTATTATGCTTTGAAACATTAAAGAAAGAAATAATGGGGAAGTAAATGTTATGTTGATAAATAATTTTAAAATACTCTTCAAAAACACTTTTAATAAAAACGAGAGTGCTTCTTCAAGTCACATAAAAATAACGGCATTTTAATTTTAATAAAATAAAAATATTTAATATAAAAATATTAATATTAACCAAATAAATGAAAATAAATCAATGTCAATTTTGCTATTAATTTTAATTTCATATTTAAAGTTAAATGCTTATTAGATCATATTTCAGGTTTTTTTTTTTCTTAAAATTTGAATGCCAGTGTGATGGCTTAAACCTGTAATCTCAGCACTCTGGAGGCTAAGGCGGGAGGATTCACAAGTTCAAGATCAGCTTGGGCAATTCAGCAATTAAATGAGTCTCTGTCTCAAGATGAAAAAAATAAATAAATAAAAAACAAAAGAGTTGGAGAGATAGCTTAGTGCAAATCTCCTAGGTTCCTGTGTTCAACCTCCAGTAACACACACACACACACACACACACACACACACATGCAGCACACACAAATCAAGAAAGCCTACATTAAGCAAATTTCATCATACTTTCATTACTAAAATATTTTATGCACAATCTTATTTGACAGAATTCCGTTGTTAGAATTAATTTGAAGTTATTATTCAATACTTCATCATATCTTGTGTTTATCATCATGGTTATAATCTGTCACTGATTATCTCCACGAGCTTGGCAATTCACTCACCCTCTCTGGAAATCTGTGTATGTCATGTGGGCATCAGGTTAGATTCTCTTTTACAAATCTACCTGCTTTATCAATATGATTTTGTAATTCTCTATGCAGAAATCTGTCTTCCTATACTAGGAACAATGTCAGCAGCTCACAAACAGGGGCCATTGTATGCCTCTGCCTCTCATTGCGCTTCTCAGTCTTGAACATTAGGGTACTTCTGTAGAGGAAGAAGTCTTTGCAGACCTTCAGTGTGGACCCAACTGATTTTTTCTAAGTTTAAGTATAAAATTACACATACATTCCTAAGACTTGTAACTCTTACAGAACTGCAGAATCTAGAAAAAATGCACTGTATCTTAAAAGAGCTATGAAGCAAAATTCATTATTCGTCCCCTACCTATTGAACAAGAGGGTTGAAGTTTTCTCAGTCTCATGAGAGTAACTAAGAATAATATTTGATTCCTCAACAGATGGTAAATCAGTGCAACCACATCTCACACCACTCAATTTTATTTACTCAAGGCGAAAAGTATTCTAAAAAGTATTTAGCTCAAAGACTGTCCTTGATGATGCTTGTAGAATGCTACATCTCACAGTGCTAAAAGATAATATACTTTGACACTTGGACAGAAGTGACTAATTTCCAGCAGTTATAACTTACAAAAATGTAAGGATTTAATATTTGCTTCAAAATTTCTAATGAAACAAAACTATGAGAGAATACAAATTACCTGTTTTTTGTATTATGAAGACAAGAAGATTCCAACTATTATTTCGGTCACTTGTGTGAAGTAGCTGCTAAGTTAATTCAACCCAAATTAATTTCTCCATCTCAAGTCTTCTGCACAACTTCGTGACTATTTCTGACCAGCCCAGTCTTACCCTTTGAGCTCAATAATCAAATACCAAGTACATTACTTTAAAAACTGAAAGTTATGTACTATCAAATTCAATATGAATCTCTCAGGAAAAGTCATAATATAATAGCCTTATAAATGAATTATTTGATGCTATATGTATACAACTATTTTGCAGTCAAATTGGAACAATGCATTAGTATCACTTAACAATTATAGTTCACTATGTCTCTTAAATTACTACCTAGAACTCAAATCATTGTTCGTTTTAGTCCAGTCCACAGATATGAGCGCATTAAATCTCAAAGTATTAAATACGTCCAGCTACAATTCTGAATAAATCTCTGATATTTCGGGTCTCAATACCTAGAAGACATGGTTTAAACTAAGCTACATTTAATCCACATACATGCATTCAATGTCTATGGCGTTCTTCTAAACTTCAGGAGCTTCTACATGTTAACAAACTAAACATTCCCAGGACATTAAAAAAATCTATTGTATCTCATCCCTATTTATACAATCCAAGACATACTTAAAGACATTTTCATAGACATAAATCTCAGAATTTAAAAAAGGAGTGAGGGGGCTGGGGGATTAGCTCAGTGGTTAGAGTGCTTGCTCAGTAAGCACAAGGGCCTGAGTTCAATCCCCAGCACCAAAAAAAAAAAAAAAGGAGTGAGAAATAAAGTATTCAGCAGGTTAATAAATTTTAAAAGTAGCAAATGAGCAAATTCCTCCAGTTTTAGCTTTTTGAAAGAACCAAGAGGATATCCAAGCTGCTGATATATATAATAAATGAAAAACAGGGGAAAACATATAACAATTAGGTATAATTCATAGTCTACCAAACTTATTCAGTAATAATTTTGTTAGCCACAATACTGTAACTTATAAATGTGTAGAATTTTAATGAAATAAGCAAATCTAGGACCTCAGATAATGTCACTGAAAATCATTTCAACGATAAATGGAATCCCTACCAAATTCAAAGAACCACTGATAGAACACTTTTTTCAAATGTACATATACCACCTCCAAAATAGAATCTGGTTATTTCATTAGTGAGTTTTTTTTTTTTAAACAGCCATCCCATTGAGATGAATGTGAAGTGTCCGGTATGAGTATAATTTCCACAAGAGTACCAAAAACAAAGCAAACAATAAAAATGCTATACCATTCTTGCTTTGGATAACTCTTCAAAATTACTGAGTAAATAAAAAGCTGAGCTTAAGTATGCAATGAAATAGGCATCTAGGTATGCAAGGATAACATAATACTGCAATAAATATTATGCCTTTCAATATATGCACATCTGACCTCACCAAAAAATAAATGTGTATGTAAATATTGTGAAGATGGATTGTGGAATTGATAGAAACACAAAAGAAATTAAAATGGCACGTGATTTTTCGATGATGAAACTGAGTGACAGGTCTATTATACTATACAGTTTATTTTTTGTATCTATTTAAATTTTGGTGTAATAAAACATATTAAGGAAAAAATCAACTGTCCAAGAGAAGAAAACTAAATCATCAGATTGCAAATAGTTGTATATTTCAAGATCTACAGAACATGAACAGAAATTTCCAATAATCCAATCTGATAATTCATTAAGAATAGTATAACTTCTTAAGAATAAAAAGAACAAAAATTGTATAATCTGAGAAATGATAGTCAAGGGAGTCATTACCAATAAAATTGGGAAGAACAAAGAACTATTCACAGTCATATAATGTTGTATTGGAATCTAGAATTACCTGGGACCATAAAAGAATCAACCAAATAGTAGTCACATTAAAGATCTGAAGAGGTATGAGGATACAAAAAAATGCATAAATTAGTATTGCTTTTCTGACTTTACAAACTTATAATACTTACAAACATATAATAACTAAGTTTATAATGCTGTAACTAACACCTATCTAATGCTATTTGAAGTATTTTGCTACTACCAACCTATTTAATCCTCATGACAACCGCACCATCTTGGTAAGTATCATTAGCCCCATTGTGTTGATGAGAAAGGAAAACCCAAAAAGAGGAAAGGATTTGGCCCATGTCACAGGAAGACAAGCGGTGGGACAGGGATTCAAACCCAGAGTCAGCGGTAGGCCGTGGAGACCCCACATTCACATTCTTCACGAATTCCTACAACAGACTGTGTGTTCTCACACTGGGAACACTCACCATTTCATACAAAGTGCTAACTGATCATGCATTTATGTATGTGCACTTAATATATCTGTACATTGTGTACACAGCATCATGCATTAGGAAAAGGTAATAAATACAATTTGAAGCTCTTTGCTTGAGTCATGAGCCCATATACAGAAGTATCATTATTTAGACATCTCTCTTGTATTCAAAAGCATGAAAGGATTTTGTATCCATCTGCTTGACACCATGACTATCAAAACATAAACGGTAAATTTCAGGGATGACAATCTTCAGTTTCTGCCAAGTGATTACAGACAAGAATAAAAATTAGTTTTCTTATTCTACCTCAAAAATTGAGAAAATCAGCTCTAAATTAAGAGACTCCCTGAGGTAAAATTACCAATGTACAAAATGTATGAGGATATTTAATTTGATATAATTTTTAAATACATTTAATTATGTATCATTGAAGCCTATAGGTTATATACTGTAAGAAAATAAATGTCACATGATTATTTGGAAGGAGAATTTTATGTGTATATTTCTATATATAATCCTCCCTACAAATTATTTGTAAAATATATTTGGTAGTAGCAGATAAAGTA
>PVJO010007746.1:0-79856 GCA_004026905.1 Hystrix cristata | reverse complement strand
AGCAGAAAGGCAACAGGGGAAAGAGAGGGGAAAGGGAAAATATGGAAAATGATGAATGAACCTGCTGTAAATAGGGAGGGAGGGAGCAGAGGGGAGGGGCGGGGGAGAGGGGGAGAACCAAGATGCATCATGTATAGGTACAGAATAAATATAATGAATGTGACCATTGTATGTAGAATGTACCAATACATGTTCTTGGCTTAAAATAAAAATAAAAAAATAAAAAAAGAAAGTGACTGGCATTACAGCTGAGTTGCTGTTGGGAGGGGACCTGGTCAGAAGAGGTGGGTAACCAGGAAAGTTATACGTCCCTTTCCATCTTCTCTCTTGAATTTCTCTCTGCTTCCTATTGCCAACCCATGAGCAGCTTTCCTCTCCCATGCTCCTCTACCATGCCATTCTGCCTTGGAGACAGCTGACTATGAACTGAAAATTCTACAAACAGTGAGCCAAGAGAAACCTTTCCTCATTTAAATTGTAGGTGCCAGGTGTCATGTCTCAGTGACAAGAAATTGACTAAGACACACCCCTTCACTTAAAATCTAGCTGTATCTTTCTTTTGCATTTAGGTTAATCCACAATCCTGAACGGGGACTAGAAGATGCTTAACCGTCCAGCCACAACCTATGTCTCCAACCTTATGTCCTGTCCCTCTACTTTAGTGGATACCAGTCATCTTGGTCTCCTCTCTCTTCTTTGAACACTGTCACTTTCTAAAATCAAGAGACTTATACTGGTTGTTCTCTCTTTATACAATGATCATCTCCTGGCTTTTCATGTCTCTGTCTCCTCCTCACCCTTCAAGCCTCGAGGTCAGCATCACTCCTCTAAGGCATTTCCCTTGTAAATGAACTAGCCCTCCAGTTACTCATTATTTATTTATAAATGTTACATATTTCTTAAATTGTTTATACATTTTTTTTTTATTATTTTTATACATTTATTTTGTTCTCCTTCCCCCACTAGAAGTAACTACACAAGATAGGAACCTGTTTTCTTCACAGCATATATCCAACAAATATTATAGTTCCTGGAACATGTCATGTGCCCAATAGTTATTTCTTGAATAAATAAATGGTTGGATGAATAAAACCTGTCCTGAGAAACTTTACTGTTCTCGGTGCTTTGAAAACACGTTGGACCAATGCCACCACACCACATAAGGAGGAAGCCACCCACTCTCACTGCCACGGGGGTCAAATTGTCAACTTCTAGCCAGCTCTGCACTTCAATTCCACTCAGCACAGGGTGGCAGAGGTGATTACCCAGGGACAAACCAGATCAAGGATGAGGCAACACTCCAAAGAAGTTTCATTCCAGGACTGCAGTGTTATCTCACCACAGAGACTGAGTGAGAGCTAGCCGTGAGAGACAGATGCACAGAGGGTAAGGGTAGGACATAGATCCCTTGAGATCCCCTGAGAAGTTCAAGCTCAGCCAGGAAAGACACAGGGTCTGCATTCAGTGGTAGGAAGCCAGATTTAGTGGGTGCAGCAGTAAGAGGTAGCTGGATCTGAGGGTGATGGCACTGAGTCCGGCAGTCTGCTTGAACCCCCACCCTGTTGCCTTTATCCAGTGGAGACCAGTGTTCTGATTGCCTCTGTGGGTACCAATGTGAGAGGGGATGCATCTCACTTTCAACAGTTTCCATCAGCTGAGGCTTACTGATAGGAGACCTCTTAAACTGAAAGATCACCACATAGACCCGCAGGCTTATGGAGCATGGAGGACTGGGACTTGCTGGTTTACAAAGACTGCAGGTTCTAGAAGGAAATCACTCATTTGGAAATAGATAGAATTTTTTTCCTCTTTTTTTGTAAGTGTGTGCATGGTGTTTGGAGTTTTACCTTCTATTTTCTTTTTTCCCTTATTATTACTATTATCTTTGTATGAATTGATCATTTTTTCTTTCTTTTCTTTTCTCTCTTCTAATTAGTTTCCTTACTTTTCCTGTTTTATTTAATTTACCATTTTTATTCCCTTTTTCTTAATTTTTTTTTCTTTTACTTTTATCTAATACTTCCAATTTTCTTTTACCCGTTATTAGGATACTTTACTTCACTTTTACCATTTTCTTAGCTTCCACTGCTTAATCTTTAAAATTCCAATATTTCAGGCTCCCATTCCCCAAAAACATTATCCTTACTAGTATAAAATTTAAGCTTTATGAATCTATAGATAGTTAACTATATCATACTATGGTTGAACACTGTTCTGTTGTTAGTGGAGGTAAAGTTGTTCGATTAGATAGATATTTACTATAGGTCAATATGTGGGCTGTCTTAGTTTTTATGCCATAATCATAGATCTCTTTGCTATGGATAAGGGTGGTACATAATTGGTTTCATGGTATGTTGATATCCAATTCATATTTGACATTGTAGTTGTTGCTCATTTTTCCACTAAAGCCAACATGACAAAGCTATTACTATCAGTTCTTTTCTTATGTATGCCAATATCTGGACTGTCTGTGGGTCATAAACAATGCTGTGGTACATTCCTGAAGAAACGGTACTGGGCCAAATAAGCTGCAACCTTCTATCCCGAGTAAATGGAACAGAAGCAAAGGACAAGAGTTAGCCATGTCCAGAGGATATCTCTGAAAATTAGATAGTAACTGAAGAATTCTCCATACTAGCAACAAAGCTACCAACTACAATCAATGGAATTTATGGGAAACACTAAAAGCCATCTTAAGAGGGCAATTTATAACTGTGAATGCCCACATCAGAAAAATAGCACAGAGAACAAACATACAAAAAATAGAAACATAAAAAATAATGCAACAAAAGGCTTCCCAAAGCTCCCAAATCCTCCAAATCTAATCCAGGGGGCACGGAAGGGGGAGCAAATCAAAAGCTACATAACAGAAATGTCAAAAAGGGTAACAGTGGAAGTAACTAAACTGATCAATAAAGTGCTCAGAGAATCCATCAGGTTCTGTGTTTTTCTTATTTGGAGGAGTTTTTTTGCTGTTTCAATTTCATTGCCTGTTATTAGATTATTCAGGATTTTTAAGTCTTCTTGGTTTAGTTTTGGTAATTCATATGTATCTAATAATCTCTCCATTTATTCTGAGTTCTACAGTTTATTGGCATACAGTTTGTTGAAGTAGTTGCTAATCATCTTTTGGATTTTGGAGGTGTTCATTGTGATTTCACCATTCTCATTTCTAATTGTCTTGTTTTATATATATTTCTTTCCCATTTTTGGGTAAGATCAGTTGAGGGTTTGTGTATTTGCTTATTCTTCTGAAGAACAAGCTCTTCATTTCATTGATTCTTTGTATTTTTTTACTCTTCATTTCATTGATTTCTCCTCTTATCTTTATAATTTCCCTCCTTGTACTAACTCCGGATTTGGATTATACTTGGTTTTCTGGAAACTTGAGGCACATTAGGTTATTTATTTGGGCTTCCTCTGTTCTTCTGACATGGGCATTCCGAGCTATAAATTTCCCTCTTATGACTGCTTTTATTGTGTCCCATCAGTTCTAAGTACTTGCATTATCATTTCATTCTAGGAACCGTCTTATTTCTTCCTTAATTTCTTATGTGACTCATTGAATATACAAGAGTGTGTTGTTTAATTTCCATGCATTTGCATAACTTCTGTGGTTTCTTTTGCCATTGACTTCTAGTCTAATTGCACTGTGATTTCATTATATGCATAGGCAAATTTTGATTCTTTTGCATTTATTTAATCATACTTTATTGGAATGCAGAATATTTTGGAGAAAGTTCTATATGCTTCCAAGACAAATGTGTATTTGGTTGCTGTTGGGTGGAACACAGTATATATCTATTAAGTACATTTGTTCAAAGGTTTGGTTCATCTCTTATATTTCTTTGTTGAGTTTTTGTTTAATTGATTGGTCTATTTGTGAAAGTGGGGCATTGGTGTTTATCAGGTTTTTTTATGTCCAGTAGCATTTTATAAAGTTGGATGGACTGTAGTTTGGTGCCTATATGTTTATAATTGTTATGTCTTTCTGTTGAATTGTTCTCTTAACCAATAGTGATGTTCTTTTTGCCTCTTCTGATCAGTTTCAGTTTAAAGTCCACTTTTCTGATAATAGGATAGCTTCTCCTGCTTGTTTTTGGGTTCCCACTGCAAATCAACATATGCAAATCAATAAATGTAATACATCACATGAACAGAAGCCAGGACAAAACTGACTTGACCATCTTAATACACACAGAAAAAGTCTTAACAAAATCCAACATCCATTCATAATAAAAACCCTAAAGAAAATACATATAGAAGGATCTTACTTCAACCAGATAAAAGCAACTGTCTTAGTTAATTTCTCATAATTGAAATATAATACCCAACACTTATAAGTTAAAGTATGAAAGGTTTATTTTAGCTAAGAGTTTGTGGAAGTTTCAGTCCACAGTTCGCTAGCTCTAATGCAGGGTGGCATGACAGTTGGGCATGGCAGAGGAGCAATAGAAGAAACAGAAACAACACCAGGTATATCCAGCTTTTTAATTTTTGACAAAAGTTCCAAAAAATATACTGGAAGAAAGATAGTCTCTTTAATAAATGGTGCTAAGAAAATTGGATATGCACATGCAGAAGATTGAGTCTAAACCCATGTATTTCACCATGTATTAAACTAAAATAAAAATGGATTAAAGATCTAAATGTTAAAACAGCAATCTCCTGGAAGATAAAATAGGTAAAACTCTCAAAGACATAGGAATATGCAATGATTTTCTGAGCAGAACCCCAATTGCACATGAAATAATACAAAGAATCAGCAAATTGGATAATATTGAATTTAAAAAGCTTCTGCACAGAAAAAGAAACAACTAAAAGAGACAACTAAAGAGACAACCTACAGAATGGGAGAAAAATTGCCAGCTATTACTCAGGCAGAGGACTAACATCTAGAATGTAAATAAACTAAAAAAAAAAAATGCCCTAAAAGACCCAATCAAATAATGAACTACCAAAATGAATAAATATTTCTCAGAAAAAGTACAAATGGCCAATAAGCACATAAAAAATGCTCAATATTGCTGGCCACTCAAGAAATGCAAATTAAAACAACACTGTCTTAGTTACTTTTCTCTTGTTCCTGAGACAAAATACCTGACACTCAAGGTTAAGGGAAGACAGATTTATTTGGCTCACAGTTCATAGAGGTTTCAGTCCACAACCAGCTGAATCCAAGGCAGGGTAGCATGGCAGACAGGCAGAAGGCAGCAAGGCAAGCAAGAGAACAAGCAAGAGGCAGGCAAACCTCTTTCTATCCCTTATATTTTACCCAGGCTGCCAGGATTAGGGTGGTGCCAAACCAATCAGTGGATTTATTTGGTCATCAAACGCCCTTAATCCCAGCATCACACACTCTAGATCCAGCCACTCTGGAAAAAAACCATCTATGATCTCATGAGGCTTTGGAGGGACATCTATACACAAACCATAACAAACACTGAGATGCCATCTTACTCCAGACAGAATGACTATCATCAAGAAAGCAAATAATGACAAGGGTTTGCAAGGCTGTGGGGGGAAAGGGTGAGAATGCAATCTTGTGCAACCTCTATGGAAATCAACATGGAGATTTCTCAAAAAATTTAAAAATAGAAATACCATTTGACTTAGTTGTTCCCCTTCTGGGTATCTTCCCAAAAGATTTAAAGAAATAATATTACAGGGATACATGAATATCCATGTTTATAGCAGCATAATTTACAACAGTAAAATCTAGGAAATGGCCTATATGCTCATCAACAGATGAATGGATTTTTAAAATGTGTTATTTATACACAATGGATTACCATGTTATAAAGAAAGATAAACTTGAGGCATTCCTAGGTAAATGGATGCAACCTTGGATCAGAATATTTAGTAAAATAAGTCAAATACATAAGTTTAAATATCGCATGGTTTCTCTTATACGCAAAACTCAAACATAGCCAGATATATAGATATTTGAGAGAGAGTACAAAATAGAAGACAGGAAATAGAAAATAGGGGTGGTGTCCAAGAGATAGTGAGTTAAGAAAGGGGAGGGACAGAGGATGAAAAAAATAACTGAAGGGAGAAAATGATGAAATTCATTTGAGCTTCTGCAAATGAGAAGGGGGCTAAGAGTTGGGAGGAGCAGGAACAGAGAGGAGGATAGAGAATGAAAAATAATGAGAAAAATGGTTTCTCTCATGTGCGAAACTCAAAAATACATAAATGAATAGCAATAAAAATATAGCTAAATTGGAAGTAAGGGAATCTTTTTCAAATGGATGGGGGAAGGTGATAGTGACCTGTGATGTCACTTTAAATAAGAAATGTCCATCTGAAACAAATTTTGTTGTGCCCTGCCCCTAAGCCTAACACTAACTCTAAGATTTGGAGTGCCCTAAACTTGAAACTAAAGCTACAGCACTTTGGCACCCAAAAATTCACCCTAAACCTCAACCTAATTCTGATCCTACCCCTGACCTTGAGGAAAATTTTGTTGGGTCCCACCCCTAAGCCTAACACTAACTGTAAAGTTTGGTGTGCCCTAAACTTGACACTAAATCCAAAGCATTTTGGCGCCCTAAATTTCCCCCTCGCTCTAACATTAATTCTAACACTAAATCTTAGGAAAATTTTGTTGTGTCCCCGCAAACCTAACACTTACATTTGGTGTGCCCTAAACTGGATGCTAAAGACAAAGCACTTTGTTGCCCTAAACTTTACCTCATCCCTCACTCTAACACTAATCCTAACCCTAACCCCAAAGGAAATTTTTTTTGCCCCACCCCTAAACCTAACAGTAAAATTTGATGTGATTTAAACCTGCCACTAAAGCCAAAGCATTCCAGCCTCCTAGACCACAACCTAACCCTCACCCTAAGGCTAATCCACAACCTAACACTAAAGAAAATTTTGTTCTCCCTCCTCCAGTAAACCTAACACTAACTTTATGATTTGGTGTGCCATAAACACAGCACTAAAGACAAAGCATTTTGGTGCCCTAAACTTTACTCCATCCCTCACCCTAAGGCTAATCCTGACCTTAACCCTGCTCTCCAACATGTCCCTTGCTGTTGCTCACTCAGCACTTTGGTCTTCCTTCAAACTGCTCTCCCTGAGCAGTGCTCTATGTTCCCAGTTTTCCCAGACACTGCTACGTCATTTTGTTTTTAATAAACACATTCTCCATGCCATATACTCTGCTAGGTACTTTGCACATGGTATATCACTTAATCCCTGAAGTTCTCTCTAGGCCCCGTCCCTCACCCTCGGCATCCAGGCAAAACTTTCCTATGCTATGTCTCATAACAGTCCCAGGCCCCTGCCCGAATTGCCAAGGTAAAGAGGTAGTTATCTGACAAATTAATCTATGATAAGGTCTTAAATAACTGCCCTCAAATCATGTTATGTATACATCTGTAAATCTCTGCATTGGCCTGCTGATAAACTATGTCTTACCAAGGGTCTAGTTCAGCACTCTTCATAATAATACTACCCTCTGCTTTCACATCATTACCAACTATTATCCCTTAGCTGTATTGAGGTGTCAATTAGAATTTTACTTGCTGCCATGTAGTACAAAGACATGTTTTAAGGCAACCCTTAACTGCTTCAAATCGTGGCTCTTCTCTACTGATTCTTTTCAAATCCTGGCCCGTCTTTGAAAAACTCTGTCTGGCTGACACTAAGAGTCAGAATACCCAGGCAGTCTGGGGTCTGAGCGTAGGGGCAGGTGAAGTAAGAAGGAAAGCCAGGAAAGTCAGAAGTTCTGAAAAAACAATTTCCTCTCCCTGTCCTGCAGCCTACTTCTGTAGGGGACTGAATCTCAGGCCAAACTTCTAGCTCAGCCACTTCTGGAAGCTGCCATAGGTCAACACCGACTTGCACCCCAGAATGAATTGCCGTGCTTTTGTCTCTTTTCTCTCATCTGTCACTAGCACAATCAGGGATAAGGAAGTTTACCTAATTAAAGCCCCACTTCTGGGGTCTCCCAAGACACTAAAATGCTGTAATTTCCCCATCGAAAAGAGAATTCCCCAAGATAGCTCTGAGCATGCCCCACGCCACCACCGCAAGTCTGACAGTGCAAGCTTCTGGAGGGTGAAGCAGCGTGTCCTCTAGGAGTAAACATGTGACAAGAAAAAAGGCTAACAGAAAACATTGAGGTTAGAGATCAAAATGACAGAACTAGGAAAAATACTGAGTGGGTTCTAAACTTCGACATATCCCCTGGAGGACCCATTAAAACACAAAGTACTGGGCCCCACCCCAGAGTTCCTCATTCCAAAGGATTCTTCTCAAGAAATTCCCAAGGTGTGCTGATGTTTCTGGTCCACAGACCACACCTTGAGAACCACTACTCTATTCTACACATTTCATAGATAAGGAAATTGAGTCTCCCAGGAAAGAAAAAAATCTGCACTTTACTAATGTGAAAACTAACCAGTGTTTTAGTCATTTTCCCAAGGCCACACAACTAGTAAGTGGTGCTGACTTTTAAACACAGGCATTTCAATACCATCTCTACTCTACACCAAGCTACAGTAACTTCTAAGGGTGTGGATTTTAGGTTCTGTGTTTTTTGTCCTGGCATCACTATTTCCTAGCTATGTAATCTGGGGGAGCTAACTCCATCTATGAAATGGAAGTAATAGCAGCACCTATTTCCTGGGATTATTGTGAGAATACAATAGATGATAGCTGTGAAAACACGCATGAGCAAACAGCCCAGAGCCTCAACATGGCAAGTGATCAGTAAATAGAAGTCCCTATAACCACCACAGCCGAAGTTTGTTTATGTTGTTAGTTGAGAAATACTGTGGGGCACCCTTTCTCTTGGCTTCATGGCCCCAAGTTGAGAAACATCAATTTGTGTAACACCACTGCTTTTCTTCATTCTCTCTTTTTCTCAGGAAGAGGTAATTCTGACTGGTAGAGTAACAAGTGGAAACAAGTTATGTGTAGCCAATAAGGGTTTATCTGTTTTTAGAGGAAAGGAGCTCTAGCCTACTCATTGCTATGAAATCCCCCTTTTAGGCTAAACCTACAGTTTTCTTGGATTTCCTGTGTCTAGATGGATGTTTCTGTCTAATTCCGGAGTTCAGGAGTAAAAGGCCCACTTGGCAAACATACCTATGCTGCTTACTCTAGCACTCCCATCAGAAATAAAACTGTCTTGATCTCTTCCGACTTCTCTTACTTTCTCTCAGTTACTTGGGAACTGAAAGAATAGAAAAGGTCCTATTTATTGGACCACCTTAAACCACTGCCTTATTATTGTTCATTCATGCAAGATAGTAGAAGTTATTCTGAACCTATGTCCAAACTCTCACTCTGGTGTTCATTAACTATCCCGGCTAGATTACATTGAAAATGCCTTTAGGGCTACATTTCACTTGCTTTATTTTTGTGGATTTTTATTGAGATATATAACACACAGAAAAGTGCACGAATTTTAGTGAATTTTCACAAACTGAACACTCATGTAACTAGTACCCAGATTAATAACCAGCATACAAGAAGTCCCCTTGTGCCCTTTTTCAGACATTACTATCACCCATTTTTAAAAAAATGTTTATTAATACATGTTTGTAGTACATAATGATCACATTCATCATGGGGGTTGTGTACATGAACATAACACATCTTAATTCTTTTTTTTGTCCCTTTCCCCCTACCTTTCATCTCCTCCCCATTTACATTATTTTTCCTTCAATTTTTTCTTTAAATCCTCTTTCCTGTCCTCCCCTACCCTCTCCTCCCATCTCTTATTCTCCTTCTTATTTGAACAAATTCTTCCTAATTCCTAATATCTATCTTCCATTTTGCTCCTTATTTATACTTTGGGTTTCTCACACAAGAGAAACAATATGATATTTAAACTTGTTTGTCTGATTTATTTCACTTAAGATTGTGGTCTTGAGGTGCATCCATTTACCTAAAAATGTCTCAGGTTTATCTTTCTTTATGCCAGGGTAGTATTCCATTGTAAATAGCTACTGGATTTTCTTTATCTATTATTTGTTGATAGGCATATGGGCTGTTTCCAAGATTTAGCTGTTATAAATTGTGCTGCTATAAACATGGTTATGCACATATCACTATGATGATTTTGATTCTTTTGGGAGATACCTAGAAGGGGCATTGCTGGACCAAATGCAATTGCTACTTCTAGATTTTTGAGGAATCTCTGTACTGCTTTCCATAGCGGTTTTACAAATTTACACTCACACCAAGAATGGAGAAGTGTTCCTTTTCCCTCCCGCAGACTCAGCATTTGTTATTGGTTGATTTCTTAATGATAGCCATTCTTGCTGGAGTGAGATAGAATCTCAGTGTTGTTTTAATTTGCATTCTTGATAACTTTTTCATTGATGGAAGGTTTTCCCTTTCTTTTAAAAAACAGAAGGAAGTAAAGAGAAAACCTTCTATCAGTGAAAAAGTTATCTATGTGCTTTATTATTATAGTCTTGAATTGAATTAGAAAGGAAAATTAGCCTCTTTCTTTACACTTATATAAACAATCTCCTCTTCACAAACTACATGAGAGGAGCTTCGTATAAATGCTTTCAGTATCATGTAAATATATTCTGTGTGTTCGCTGGAATCGCCTATGGAAAATTCAAAGCTGTGCAAACATTTTCCTTTAATTTTCATTAGAAACTGCAGTTCTTTTAGGTAGATTACTAAAATTCCTCAAGCACTAGGAAAAAGTGACCAAGAAGGTGATAGGGTAGAGGATTCCTGTTTCTTCAGTGACTGGTCTGTTGCTTCCTGCTTATCATTTTTCTCCTTCCACTGCCACCTGTTGTTGGGAAGAAATCAAACTGAAGTATTGTACGTATGAACCTTAGGTTATAATAAACCATTAGTATGTCAAGTGCCTTAATCTGCCAATCTGGAGGCAGAGAGATTGATTGGGAGATTCTAACAGCATCAGGTATTATTTTAATAGTGTCTGTCTCTGTCTCTGTCTCTCTCTCTTCCTCTCTCCCTCTGTCCATCTCCCCCTTTCCTTGTTCCTCTCCTCTCGCTGCTCCTTTTCTGTCTCTCTCTCTTTATTCCCTCATGCCCTACCCTTTTATGTTT
This sequence comes from Hystrix cristata, assembly GCA_004026905.1. NCBI lineage: Eukaryota > Metazoa > Chordata > Mammalia > Rodentia > Hystricidae > Hystrix > Hystrix cristata. Next base: position 68,795 of record PVJO010007746.1, on the reverse strand, counting down.
ACTTTTCCTTTAGAAAAACTAAGAGATGCTTCGGTTTCCTTTCCTGTTTGGAAGGCTAAGTTACAACTCTACTAGGAAAAACTCTAGTCACTGTATAGTAAGAACTAATAGGTACTGTGGAAGTCATCTAATTCAATCCTTTTATTTTACAGAAGAACTGAGACCCACAGAAGAGCCATTCCACTTACCCAGTCTGACAGAGAGTTAATGGCAGAAACAGAGTAAAGCCCCAAGTCTTCTGATCCTTAATGTAATGTTCTTTACAACAGATCAAAATGACCCATCATTATAACTCAGGATCCCAAAACAAGGATTTGTACAGCTGATATAGGCCTTTAAAAAAAGAATGAGTTACGTAATGAGTGGGAGGGCTGTGCTTGTAGCTCAGTGCTAGAGTTCTTGCTTTTACAATCCCCAGTAGAGCAAAAAGAAAGATATATATGGCTCCCTTCAATTCTCAAAGATACTCGGGAAGAGAAAATACAAGGATGGTGAAATGGAAGTACTCTTTGTGCAACTAGATGATTGAGAAGAGTCAGTCCAACAAGGGAAAAACTATTTTCCTTCCAGCAAAAGTGAAGAATTGTGAGGAGCAACAGACAAGTAAAAGGAAACTTAAATAGCATGGAAATTAGTAAAAGCAGTGCCGAGAAAGACACAGAGCAATTTGTAACTTCAACTCCATCTTCCCCACTGCGGGACAGTGATCGAGAAGCTGCGAGCATAAAGTAAGTGGACATTTAAACCCCAGACATCACATGTCGGCCAGCAGTCCCACTGGCAGTGAAAGCATTGGTCCATACAAGCATTTACTCCGATGGGGGACTGGATCTGAAAGTGACTCCACCCATACAACAACCTGGCGTTGTACTGTGCAAACTCTCAGAAGCCATTTTAAGAGGGGTACTTTCATTAGAGACTAGTCCCCCTGGAGAAAAAGAAGGCTCAGGGACACCACAATTCGGTGTCTGATGAATGGCCTGCTGCACTGACTGTGCAGAAAGAGGCCAGTTGCCATTAGTTTTGAGCGGGGAGAGTGTGGAACAGATCTCCCCAGGGAGTTTCAGCATCAGGGGTGCAGACAATGCTAGAAAGCGGAGTGGACAATACAGGTGGACAATACACACCCAGGGACTAGAAATGAAAGAAGCATGCTCAAGAACAGTATTTACTTGACAGAATTGAAGACAAGGCACTCTTTCTTCATGGCCACTTCCCCAGGGCAAAATTAGTGGCTTAATTTCTCTCTCCACCTTCTGAGGATTCTCTGGGATTTAAAGTCATGCTGCATTTTAACCACTTGTCACTCCCATCAAGTTAACTGTGTAGGTTCAAGTGGCCCAAGATATGCCCAAAGGACACAACTCAAAACTGCCTCAGTATACGTGCTGTGAAGTGCCAGCTTGGGTCTAAATCCAAGCACCACTACTGGCCATGAAGAATGAGAACCTCGGGAAAGACTGAATGCTCACCCTGTGGCCACCAGAGAAAGGGGCCGGTGCAGTCACACACTATTTTACCATGCAACTGTGCATTCAAACTGAGGAGGTAGAATGAATGTATACCTGCTCTGTGTGCTCCACACATCCTGAAATTGCTAAGGCTGTGGTTGGAGAGAAAGGCCGGTTGAAACCGCTCAGTTGATCGCCACACCCTTGTGTGTGCACACAAAAGCCTTCTCCAGGAGCTATATTCCAGACTCAGCTATTATCCCTGCTTGCCCAGAAAGAAACTGCTAAAGATAGTAAACTGCCCTAACTGGTTTAATGTAAACTGAGAAGAGAAGAGAATTGACCAGCTTGGTCCTGCAAGCCAAATTCCTTACACAGGAGAAATCTCTGACTAATTGCTGTTTTTGTTTGTGCTCTGTTCTTTATCTCGCACCTATGTCTCCATCTATCCTATATTCACTCATGAATTTCTAAGTGTTTAATTGTAGTTTTCTTACTATTTCCCCTTACAATTTAACTTATTTTATTCTTCTGTTCTTCCCAGAATCTCTTCTCCCTTAATTGGATTTTATCTTATTTCTTTTTTCTTTCATCTTAGGCATACTTTCTTCTCTTTCTCACTCTCAGACATCATTTCTACTATTCTTTTTCTTTATTTTATTTTGCTCTTTTTTTTGTCTTTGCTTTGCTAATCTTGAACTTTTCAGTGTACTGTATTAGATATGATTTCTGTTCCTTTCTCTGTTATGGTTATTGGTGTTGCAGTTATGGTTTTTCTTTGGCTTTTGCTATATGACTAGATTAGGTTTGTTCATATGTAGAGATGGCTATTGTCTTTCCTTTGAGGAGTGCTGGGGAATCAATTTAGTCACTACAATCCTGTTGGAATGGTGATATGCTGCTGAGCTGTACTCTCAACCCAACTGAGACAAGTTGTACCTTACTTCCACCACAACCTAGCCTCATTCAATCCTTGCTGCACACCTCAACTTAAACAACAGGGGTAATAAAAAAGCCCCCAGTTGATGAACTAGCCTAAAGTAGGCAGTGCCAGAGGAGGATTGAGGTCTCGCTTCCGTACATTTACCCGTATAGCAATATCAGTGATAAAGAATACTTCAGTAGACACCATACCTACAAAGGACTATACAAAGTACATAGAATAAACTCATACCTTTCAGAACACACTGTGCTGAAAAATTTAGATAAGTACCCATAGAAGGTTCACCCCACATTCTCTGCTTTTTAAAGTACACCTGACTCAACTCCCAGAAAGACCACGTGCTCGCGGTATTTTCAAAGAGACCAAGTCCCTCATGCTCTGACAGACACTGGATGCTCTGTGTCGACTCTCACTAATAAAAAATAAGTTACAAGGCAAATATACAGCGAAATCCCATTAAAATTATACTCAGCACAACACAGACTGATACCCCAAGGTGTATTGTCAAAAGAAATCTACCTCAAAAGAAGACCCACACATAAGTGGGTAAGAGAAAAGTTGAAAAAATGCAGAATAGTGATCAGTAGCAAAATACAGTCCTTCCAGGACCTAGAATCTAGACACCTGAAAAATAATAACTTGGTGAAGAGAAGAAGAACTCTAGCTCTTCAACAGAGCTGACAAGAAAATTAGAAACTACAGAGAAGCTAGAGAAACACAGCACAATGCAAAGAAAAGAGTAAAGCAGTCTACAAAGTTCATCCTGGATCCTGTAGAGACTTAACCTATCTCTGCAAACACAAGGTAAGCCCCAGGGTTGTAAGTCCCAGGGAGGAAAATAATGGGCCAAGCTAGCAGTGTTAGCCTCAAGAAAAGCTCATGGCTATTATAAACCACAAAATCAGACCGGGGCTTTCACACAAAAGTGACTCCTTCTTGCATGGCAGACTGGAGTTGGGAAAGAAATTCAGTGCCACACCCGCCATATTGTTAGAGAATGTTTAATCAAGAACAATTTAGGGAAGGAGTTAATTGTTTAAGACTGAGCCACAGAACAACCATGAAACAACCTTGTTTCAGGATTTCCACTGTTACCCTCCCATGGTCAATATGTGAGAGACAGCCACAGGAGACAGTCACAGTGAAAAACCAGGCCCGGTGTGTGTGGCTTTCAGAGGTGGCTGAATCTAAATGTGCTGGCATTACTTGCAGCACTCCACTTGAACCCTCGCCCTGCTGCTTACAGCCAGCATAGATCAGTGGTCTAATTGCTTTTCCCATCTAACAACCTGAATAAGAGCATACATCACCTTGGATGGATGTCACAGCCCAGGGTATATGCACAGAGGGGCATTTTGAGTGCGTATGTTGGGGCACCTCATGAACCAGCCAGCTCTGAAAAGCTGTATGTATGAGTATGTGAGGCTTTGAGAGGACATCTAAATGCAAGCCATAACGTTCTGCCCCTGGCCCCCAGAAGACTCAGGCATAATCCAGTTATGCAAAAGGCACTTAGCCCATTTCTTAAGAGTTGCCAACACCGTATCAGTTTCAGCATTGCTAAAAAGTTCAAGTCCAAAGTCTCTGAGATTTAAGGCAACACTTAGCTGTGAGACCTTGTATGAATGAAAAGAAAGTGAAACATTTCTGACATACAATGGCACAAGAGAAACATTTCCATTCCCAAAGTTAGAAATAGGAAGATAGACAGGAATGAAACAAAGCAAGACCAAAATCCAGCAGGGCAAACATTGAGTCCCATGGTTCCATGCCCATCATCTGGAACAATCTGTGGCAAGATGTGAACGCCAAAGGGCTGAAGTAGCTCCACCCCTATGGCACTGCCAGTGGTTGTAGCTCTCACAGTTGATTTCTAGGGCCAGCTTTTCTCATTCCTTGCAGCTTTCTTCAAATGACCCACATTTCCAGCTTTTCCAACCTTCTGGGATCTCCACTGCACCTTCGGCTTCACATGCACCACTTCACACACCACCCTCTCAGGGGCACACTGCCTGGCCTCCCGTCTTCTGAAATATCGGTGGAAGCCTCCCTGATCCCACAATTCTTGCATACTGCATGTGCATAAAACCAGCACCATGTGGATAATACCAAAGTCTGCTGCCAGCTAGAGCAGTAGTTAGGCTTCCTACTCTCTTGGCTGTAGAGATCAAGTGTCTGAGTTGCTGACCACTATGAACTCAATCCCAAAGAGCAAATTCCCTAGGCTGCTGTCATTCTGGAACACAGTGCTCTGTGGCTCTCTTCTCAAAGCAAAATCTTTCACATTTGCAATTTTGAGGCTGCAAAGTCTGGAGTCCTGCTGGTTCTTGTGATGTCCTCAGGCCATATTTTCTATTGTCCTGTTCCTTTTCAGCAAACAATTTCTCCTTTGCTCCATCTTTGCAGGCCACAATTTTAGCAGAGCTTTCTTTCTCCCCAAATACAAAACTTTTTAAGTCATTCTGCTGAGCTATTTGCTCTTGATTTCAAGGTATATCTGGCCAAAAGCCACCAACATAACCATGCCACCTCTTCAACATTAGACTGCCTTGAAATTCCTTCCACAAGATTAATTAGTCTGCTGCACTTAATGTCAGTCTCAGGCAAATTCTCTGGACATGAGAAAAAAACAGACAAATTTCCTGCCAAAGCATAAAACGCATGTTCTGAAGTCCACCAGCCAATGTAGTCCTTGTTCTTAAGGGAAACTTCCTGAGCTTAGTCTTTACTGGTTTCATTTCTATCAGCATTCTGGTCTTCTGATCTCTGACCAGAATCTCTCATCAGCTTAAGATTACAGAATTCCAGGACTGCTCCTTCAGCCAGTGTCTCCAAGCTTCTCCATACTTTTCCTACAAGCCACTTCCAAAAGCTTCTACATCACATGGCCAGGTAGTGTCACAGCAACAACCCCATTTCTCTGGTAACAAAATCATACTTTCTTTTCTCATCACTGAAACACAATACCTGACACTCACAAGTTAAAGGAGGAAAGCTTTATTTCAGCCCACTGTTTGTAGAGGTTTCAGTCCATAGTCAGCTGACTTGGAGGGTGGCATTGCAGAGGGGCATCACAGAGTAGAAACAGTTCATGACATGGCAGGCAAGACAGCAAGCAGCAAAGCAGCAGAAAGCAACAAGCTTACCTTTCCCTTTTATCCCATCCAGGCTACAAGCCCTTTGGGTAGTGCCATGAATACTCAGGGTGAGTCTTCCCATTATCCACACCCAGAACTATGCTAATTTAGTACCACACATCCTTAAAATCAGTATCATACATCCTAGATTCAGCCATCTCAAAAAAGCCACACCTGTGATTGCATGAGACTTTGTGTGAGATATCTAGATTCAAACGATAACACTCAGTTTGGATTTCCTGTTATTATTGTTGATTTTGTGGCTATTACCAGGATGGCATAGTTGTTGCTATTAATTGATTTTCTCTATGTCAACATCTGGATTGCCTTTGTGTCATTAAAATACTATGGTCTATTTCCAGAGAACTGGGTGCTGGGACAATTACACTGCACCTTCCCCTCCCAAATTAGGAGGTGGTCAATCTTGGGACAGAGTCTAAGGCCATTAGTTAGTCACAGTTAGTCACACATACAAAGAATCATTAAAAAGCAGACACTAACTGAAGATATTTCAATACTAGAAACGACTACAAGCACCCAAAAACCTCTCTTCTAACTACTACTACTACTACTACTACTACTACTACTACTACACACACACACACACACACGTGTGCACACACACACACACCCCCCAATAGAAATATGAAAGACAACAGAACAAAATTCTTCCAAAAACTCTCATGTGCCCCAAAGTTGATTCCTGGGACCTCAAGAGGGAGGAAATAAAAAGCTATACAAATGTATTATGAAAATTATAACAGAAGATATTTAAAAATTAGATCAATAAAGTGCTGAGCAAGTTCACAAAAAAATAGCTAAGCAGATAAGAGGCTTACTCAAGAAAAAAATTTGTGAGTTTACAGAAGACACTAATAAAAAGCTAGCTGAGCTGAATAAAACAATAGAAAACATAAATGATCAGTTTAGTAAAGAAATCGAATCTGAAAAAAGGTAACAAACAGAATCCAGGAGAATAAAAACTGTATGAAAATACAGACAGCATAAGTAACTAACGTGAGGACAGAGTGTCATAACTAGAAGGTAGGGCTGGTGTCAGTGGCCTATTACAGAAACATTAAAAACAAAAAGAGAACATGGACAAGTGACTTAAAAATCTGCTGAATGATACAAAGAAGACTAATCTAAGATTAACTGGAAGTAGCAGAAAATCAGAAAACAGTACAAATGGCACAAAATTTTTACAGAAATAATAGCAAAAACATTCCAAATATGGGTAAAGAATTAAACATTCAGATAAGTGAGGCATATAGAACTCCACATAATCATGATCAGAAAAGAAATATATACACTAAAAATCAAAGAATTAGAAATAATATTCTATGTCACCGGAACAGGAAAACAAGCAGGAGTAGCTGTGCTATTTTTAGACAAGGTAGATTTCATGCCCAAATGGATCACAAGAGGCAAATAAAGCCACTATATATCAATTAAGGGAGCAATTCAAAAGAAAGAGATAACAATTATTAACATATATACACCACACACTGGTGCAGTCAACTTCATAAAACAAACACTACTGGGCATAAATATCAGACAAAAAGCAGCACAATTATAGTGGGGGACCTCAATACTCCACTGTCACAAATGGACAAGATAACTAGCAAAAAATCAAAAATGAAATATAAGAATTGAACCAAACCTCTGAACAAATGGACTAGATAGATATCTACAGAGTGATCCACCCAACAATAACAGGACACAGATTTTTCTCACAAGTACATAGAACTTTCTAGAAAATATACTACAAATTAGCCCATTAAACATGTTTAAATAAATACAGAAGAATTGAAATCATTCCACACATATTATCAAATCATAGATCAATGAAAATAGAAATCAATGGCAAAATAAACCACAGAAATTATGCAAACACATGGAAATTAAGAAATACACACTTGAATATTCAATGGATCACAAAAGAAATCAAAGCAATTAGAGATTTCCTGAAATAAAACAATAATGGCAGTAAAACATATCAGAACCTATGGGACATGATAAAAGTCATCCTAAAAAGGAAGTTTATGGCTGTGTGTCCTCACATCAGAAAAACAAAATGACGCCCCAATAACCTAATGATGCACATCAAGGTCAATTCAAATAACAAGAAATTCCCAAATCCAAGCAAGTACAAGGGAAAAAATTTCAAAGATCAGAGCAAAAATTGATGAAATCAAAACTAAAAAACGATAAAAAGAATTAATGAATCAAGAGTTGGTTCTTTGGAAGAATCAATAAATTAGATGGGTGGCCAATCTTACCAGAAAAAAGAAAACATCTAAATCAACACAATTAGAAATGAAAAAGGTGAAATCATAAGGGGCACCACTGAAATCCATAAGGTTATTAGTAACTACCTCAGAAATCCATACTCCAATACATTTGAGAATACAGAAATAGTAGATTCCTAAATACATATCAATTACCAAAACTGAAAAAAGAAGATATAAAAACTATGAATAATCTATTAGGAGGCAATAAAATTGAGATAGCAATTAAAAAAAGACTTCTAACAAAGAAAAGCCCTGAAAAATTGGCTAAACTGCTGAATTCTACAAGGACTTCAGGGAATACATCATGGCAATACTCCCCAAACTCATAGATAAAATTGAAAGGGAAAGAGTATTCCTAAAGCCATTCATGGAAGATAGCATTATCCTATCCAAAACCCAAAACCTAACCAAAAAAGAGAACTATAGACCAGTCTCTATAATAAACACAGAAGCAAAATCCTCAATAAAAAACTGACAAGCAGAATGAAAAAAATCACAAGAGAAAAGATAATAGAAGGAAAAAAATGGAAACAAAGCTTTTGTAAATAAGGAAGAAGGAGGGGTTGAAGGGAGGAGAGGGGAAATGGGAAAAAAGAAGCAGCAAAATATTCCCTGTACAGGTACAAATTCCCTATGATGAATGTTATCACTATGTATATCTAAAATGTACCATTAAAATTAAAAAAAGAATGCAAAAAATTATTGAACAGATCATACATCATGACCAAATATGATTCATCCAAGGGATGCAGAGATTCTTCAATGTACAAAATTCAATAAATATAATACATCACACAAACAGAAGTAGAAGAAAATCACATTATTACCTCAATAGATGCATAAAAAGCCACTGACACAATCCAAAATTCATTCATGATAAAAGCCTTGAATAAAATAAGTATAGAAGAACCTTACCTCAATCTCATTTTAGAACGAACCTACTGCCAGCATCATGGTAAGTAGGGAAATACTGAAAGCTTTTCCCCTAAAATCAGAGCAAGATAAAGATGCCCACTTTCACTGCTCTTATTCAATATAGTACTCGAAACACTAGCCATCGCATTGAGGAGAGAAAAACAAAGAAAAGGGGTATGTATAGGAAGAGAAGAGGTCAAATGATCATTATTGGAAGTTGACATGACTCTCTAAATAGAAGACCCCAAAAATTTCACCAAAACATTCATAGAATTAGTAACCAAGTTGAGCAATGTAGCATGATACAAAATCAACATGATGACAAAAATAAATATCACTCATGTACACCAATAACGAACTCACTGAGAAAAAAATTAAGAAAATAATATCATTCACAAAAGCATCAAAAATTAAATATTTAGAAATTAACCCAATGAAAGAAATGAAAGAACTCTACAATGAAGACTACAGTACTCTGAGAAAGGAGATCAACGAGGACATCAAAAGATAAAAAGATAGCCCCTGTTCCTTAGTAGGTAGAAAAATACTATCAAAATGGAAATACTCCATAAGCTGGTATATAGATTTAATACAATCAATCAAAATATCAATAGCATTCCTCACAGAGCTAAAGAAAAACAATTATAAATCTCATATGGAACCAGAAGAAACCCAGAATAGCAAAAGCAATCCTGGGCAACAAGTGCAAAGCAGGAGGCATGACAAGCCCTGATTTCAAGTTATACTACAAAGCTACAGTGATAAAAACAGGATGTTACTGGCACAAATACAGACATGTGGATCAATGGAACAGAATAAAGGGTGCAGAAAAAACTCTAGGCACATTCAGCTATCTGATCTTTGACAAAGTGGCCAAAAATATACACTGGAGGAAAGACAGCCTCTTTAATAAATGGTGTTGGGAACACTGACTATCCATACGCTGAAGACTGAATGAAGACTGAATCTTTCACCATATATTAAACTAAAATCAAAATGGATTGAAGATCTAAATGTTAAAACAGAAACACTTAATCTGCTGGAAGACAAAGTAAGTAAAATTCCTGAAGATATACATGTAGGCAAGGACTTTCTAAACAGAACCTAAGTGGCACAAGAATTAGCACCAAGAATCAATAAATGGGATATTATCACACTGAAAGAATAGCAAATGAAACAACCAATAGAGTGAAGAGACAACATACAGAATGGGAAAAAAAAATTGCCAGGTATACCTCGGACAGAAGAACATATAAATAACTAAAAAAAATTAGACCCCCAAATAAAATATCCAATCAAAAAATGGGCAAGTGATATACACCTTTCACAAGAAGTACAAATGCCCAATAAATACACAAAAAATGTTAAACTTCACTGGCCATTAGAGAAGTGCAAATTAAAACAGCAACTGAGATTACACCTTACTCCAGAAAGAATGGCTAAGTTCAATAAATCAAATAATGACACATGCTGCTGGGGCTTTGGGGAAAAAGAAACTCTTCCACATTGACTGGGGGAAGGCAAACTAGTTTACCAAGTATGGAAATCAGTATGATGTTTCCTCTAAAAATTAAAACTAGAAATTCCATTTGGCCCAGCTATTCCCCTTTTATGCTTCTTCCCAAAAGATTTTAAAATGCTATATAAAATGATGCGAGCGTACCCCTGTTCATAGCTGCACAACGCATAATAGCTACAAATACCCTTGATGAACATAGATGCAAGAAATCCTCAATAAAATACACACAGAAATCAAGACACTAAAAAGATCATACACCACGATAAATTTGGATTCATCCCAGGGATTCAGGCATGGTTCAACATACCTAAATCAACAAATATAACACACCACATTGTAGGTGCAAAGATAAAAGTCATGTGACCATCTCAATAGATGTAGAATAAAGCCTTTAACAAAAGTCAACATGCCTTCACGATAATGTAGGGGGAGGGGTCTGTAAACCGAGAAAAGAATAGAATAGGGCCCTCATTAGGACTTCTGCCTAATCTTGACTAGAAGGAGTTGAACCATTTTTAGAGAAATTCTCCCAGGAAGTGGATCAAGGATGGGATAGGGACAATAAAACCAGATAAAGAAAGGCATCAAATCATCTTTCCATTTTCTGATATCTTCTTCAACCTCTTTTTTCAGAGTGCTGTAGTTTTCTTTGTAGAGGTCTTTATCTTCTTTAGTTAGGTTAATTCCTAAGTATTTAATTTATTCTCAAAGCAACTGTGAATGGTATTGTTTTCATAATTTCCTTAACATCTTTAGACATTAAGGAAATAGAAATCAGAACTACATTGATTTTCCACCTCAAGCCAGTCAAAATGCCTATGATCAAGATTATAAAAAACAGTAAATGCTGGTGAGGACACAGGAAAAAAGGGAATCCTTCTACAGTGTTGGTGGGAATATAAACTATTAAAGCCACCATGGAAATCAGTATGGATGCTCCTCCAAGCACTAAAAAATAGAGCTATAATGTGTACTCTTAAAAGAACTAAAACAAGAATATTATAGTGATACTTACATGCCTACGTTTATTGTGCACAATTTTGAATAACTAACCTATGAAATCAGTCTAGATGCCTGCCAACAGATGAATGGATAAAAATGTGGTATATGTACACAGTGGAGTATTGTTCAGTCATAAAAAAAAAATGAAGTCATGTCGTATGTAGGAAAATGAATGGAACTGGTGATCATCAGGTTAAGTGAAATAAGCCAGACTCTGAAAGTCAAATATCACATATTTTCTCTCATATGTGAAATCTAAAAAATAAAAAAATGTATTTAAAAATAGACAATAGGAAAGTAAAAGAAAACTATTAGAGGAAGGGGACTTGATGGGGAGGACTAAAGGGAAAAGAAGTAATAGGCAGTGACTATCATCAAAATATGTTATATGTATACGCAAATATGCTAAAATCAACCCCATTATTCTGTATAACTAATGTGTACTAATAACATTTTGTTTTTTTTTAAGAAAGATATCTAGAAAAGATAAGAGAATGTACCCATCATTCAAGGTCCCAGCAAGAAACAGGGACACACACTCAAGTACTCTGAGGAAAGTTTAATAAAGGGACTACTTACAAACAGGCTATAAACTACAAGAGATTATGAGAGCCTGAGTGGTGTGGGAGGGTGTTATCACCTCATGCCTGTAAGAGAACTAGGGATAAGCTGCTTCCAAGAGAAAAAGTTATCTAGAAAGAAATTTCTGGGTGCTGTGACTTTTTATTGAGGAGGGACAAAATCAGTATCCTGCAGGGCAGAACCCAGGGGAATAAATAGTCCAACTTCACTCTCCTCCCTCTGATCTCCCACCAAGGCATTGCATTGGCCTAACCCCTGTGAAAGTCAGAGGACAAGAAAGACCACTAATGGAGCCCAAACAAGTCTATTTTCCAGAATACCAAGTAGAGTATGAAAAGGTGGAGAACCAGTCAAAAGAAACAAAGGGAAGATGCCCAGTATAATTTGACAAAGGAAAGGAAAAGAACACTTATGTAGTACCTACCAGACTTTAAACATTATCCTTGGAATGTTTCACATTATACTTATTTCTCATGTATTTGGCAGTTTTCTTGTCATTGAGACACAATACTCAACATGCACAATTTAAAGGACAGGTTTAATACGATTTCAGTCCACAATCAGCTGACTTCCAGGCAGAGACATCATGGTGGATTGGCACAGAAGAACAAATCTGCTTAGTTCATGGCAGTATGAAGCAGAATAGGTGAGAAGTGCCAGAATGGAAGAGGTGAGGAACCAGGCACAGACCCAAAGGCCATGCCTCCATGACCCACACAGACACATTTAGAAGTATGCTCCACCAATCTCTGAGGTGAATTACAAAGCCAATCAGTTTAAAATTCCACCTTATCTACCACACCCCACTCTTTTATACTTTGCTACCTAAACACATCTTAAACATATTTAATCTCCATAGAAAGACAATAGCAAGTTTGTAATTCCACCTAACTCTCCTGGGTACAATAAAAAATGCAATAGTTCTTTCCCCAAGTTTCAGCAGTTCCAGTATATCTCAAAAGTCCAAGTCTCTGTGTTTTAGTCACTTTTCTTATTGCTTAGACACTATACTTGACACCCCCAAATTAAAGGAGGAAAGGTGTATTTTTGGCTCACATTTCAGTCCATAGTTGGCAGGATCCAAGACAAAATGGCATGGCAGAGGAGCACGGTGAAGGAAAAGTTGCTCATGTCATAGTGGCTGGGAAGCAGAGTCAAGGGAAAAGCAAGGAATGGAGATATAATTTTCCAAATCACATCCCCATAAGCCCACCTCTTTTGATGGAGCCCCACCTCCTAATAGCACATTTAGCTATAAATTCAGTGGACTAATCCACCAATGCACATAGCACTCCTGTGATCCAGTCACCTCCCAAAAGTCTCACCTATGATTGCATAAGGCTTTGGAGAGACATGTAGATATAAACCATAACATTCCTCTGCTGGATCCCAAAAGACTCAAGCATACATATTTCTGCAAAACAAAATCCATTTCTATGAGTTGCCAAACTCCAATTCCAGCATTGCTGAAAAGTTCAAGTCCAAAGTCTCCTTTGAGACTCAAGGCAAACTCTTGGCTGTGAGCCCCTGTAAAAACCAAACACTTCCGAAATACAATAGTGCAGTGTAAACATTCCCATTCCAAAAGAAAGGAATAGGGGTGTGGAAACCAGCGAGACCCAAGCAAGACCAAGCAGGGCAAACATTAAATCCTGTAACTCTGTGTCCAGCACCAAGGGCAAGCCATGGTAAGATGTCAACTCCAAAGGGCTTAGGTGGCCCCACCACTATGGCATTGTTGGTGGTTGTAGTGATCAAAGCTTATTTTGCTCACTCTTTGTGATGTTTGACAGAAATTCCATATTCCTGTCTTCTTCAACTTCCTGGGGTCTCCACAGCATATTTGGCTTCACTCTAACAGCTTCACACACTACCACACACTCTCAGGTGCACACTGTCTGGCATCCTAAGCCTTCTTCTGAAATCTGGATGGAAGCCTCCCTAACCCCACAACTTTTGCATTCTATATGCCTGTAGAACCAGCACCACATGGATGATGTGAAGGTCTGCCACCAGCTCAAGCAGTAGCCAGGCCCCCCGAGTTGTGGCTACAGAGGCTTCTGAGTACCTGGACAGCTGACCACTGTGAACCAAATTCTGGTGAGCCAATTTCCTAGCCAGCCCTTCTTGAGCACCAAGCTTGGTGAACTAGGGCTCTCTTCTCAAAGAAAATTCAATTACTTTTGCAATTTCGAACCTGTTAATCATAGTACCTTGCTAATTCCTGACACTCTCTTAAACCATTTCTCCTATTGCCCTGATCCAATATTCTTGGCTTCTTTTATTTATTTATTTATTTATTTATTTATTTATTTATTTATTTTTAACCAAGAACATGTATTGGTACATTGTCCATATAGTGATCACATTTATCATGTTTGTTTTGTACCTGTACATGGTGTCTTGGCTTCTTTTTAAAGATAAACTCTTCCACAACCAAACTCTCTTCTCCTCTGCTCCATCTCTACAGAGACTTGTTTTTTGGGGCGGGGGTTATTTTTTGTTTTGTTTTGTTTTGTTTTTTTTTGGGGGGCTGGGTATCAAACTCAGGGCCTGTGCTTACTAGGCAAGTGCTCTACCACTTGAACTGAATCCCCAAACCCTACAGAGACTTTTTCCTTGCAAAACTGAAAACTTTTTAAATGGGCTTTTTTGATTCTGATTTTTAGAATATATCTGCCTAAAAGCAGCAAGCAGTATCTGTGGTACAGCTTGAATGTTAGGCTGCCTTGAAATTTTCTCTACAAGATTAATTAGTCCACCACTCTTAATCTCAGTCTCCTGTAAAGTCTTAGAATATGAGAAAATTGTAGACAAATTTCCTGCCAGAGTATAATATACGTGGCCTCTATTCCAATTGCCAGTGGAGTCCTTGATCCCTATTGAAATCTCCCAAACCTGACTTTTACTCTCCTCCTTCCTGTCATCATTCTGGTCTTCTGAGCTTCAACCAGTATTGCCCATCAAACACAGCTCACAGAATTCTAGGGTTGCATCTCCAGACAGAATCCCCAAACTTTTCCATACTCCTCCCCAAACCAGTTCCAAAGGCTTCTGAACCACTAAGTCAGATACAGGCAAAGGAACAACCCCATTCCTGGTACCAATTTTCTGTATTAGTCATCTTTCTCCTTGCTGACAAAATACCCAACACCCGTAATTTAAAGGAGGAAAAATTTAATTTGCTAGTTGTTTCAGTCCATGATCAGTTTATCTCATGGCAGGTGGGAAGTGAGCAGGGACCAAACATATATTCCATGATCCACCCAGACACACAGTGTGCTCCATTAATCCCCGAGGAGAATCTCAAAGTCAATCACGTTAAAACTCCATCCTAACCAGGACACTTTGCAATATATCTTTGTGGTATATATTATTTTTTCCATTTTACACATAAGAAATCAGAGACTACAATGGGTTAGGTCACTTCCGCAAGGTCACACCGTGGGTATTTGGAACCCAGATGACAGAATTTATAGTTGAGCCCAGGTCTATATAACCCCAAAGATTATGTTCTAACATATATCAAGGCAGTTAATAATAGTAAGACATATATAGCATCCCCTCCTGTGCCCAAGAAGGTTAAAGAGAGGGAAATGAGCTATAGGATACATCCCAGCAGCTTCAATATGTAAAGCAAGCTTTACCCACTCCCTAATTCCTCCTTATTCCCCCACCAAAATACTCAGTCTTTACTACCTTTCCCATACTTAGGTGTTAACAAACAACTAATTTGTTGTCTAATAATTTAGTTAACTGATACCATTTTAAAGTATAACTACTTGCAAGAGAATCTGAATTTTAATAGAGAACATTGCCCTTGTCATCTCATTCCCCTTCATTCTTTTCCAAAAGTAAATATGTAAGAAGGCTTGATAATGAATTACAAAGGCCTATAGAGACATATCTTCATTTATGAAGTATTAAGATGCATTTGTTAGAGGAAATACAAATGTACACACTCTGACTCAGTTATCCAAAAATGCAACCTTATTTTCTATATATGACTGCATGTTTTTCTGGGCTCCAATTTGCTCATTGTCTTTCAGGCTAATTTCTAGTTAATTCAAAGTTAAAACTTTCTATTATGACCTACTTTTTCTTCTCAAAATGTTTTCTCTTCTCCTTCCCTGGGATGGCATCAGGGTGTAGAGGGAAAGCTTATACAGCATCAGTGTAGCTGGACGTGAGCCTTTGTGCAGCATTTTGGTGTCTGAGTCCTCTCTGACCTCTGCTGAGATGTCCCTCACCATGACTGATCATCTTGATTCCTGTACAAGTATCCACTGCTGAGTATTTAACGTGCACCTGGATTTGGGGGAATCAGAACCATTGCTAATGAGCATGAACCTTGCCATTATCTAATGCTATGGTTCCTGTACTCAGATCCCTCCACTTTCTGACCCTATGCCTCTTATTCCCTTGTCTGTCTATCCTTCTTATATCCCTATGAGGGCATGGGGAAACTTAAATTCTTCATTATAGATCTTCAGGACCAAGCACAGTCCCCAGCTTTCTCTGGTTAATCATGTCACCTTGGTACCATTTTTATTTAACTGCGACTTCTCTCTGTTTATATGGGGCACCATGTGAAGTTATCTTCTCCATGAGGTATAAATAGAACAGCAATACCAGCCCCTTTAATGGCCCAGAGTGTTGTGTCAGCATGTTAAGCCTAGGCGCATTGTTCCACAAATATCTCCAACCTCATCGGAGTAACAAAATGGCTTTTGGCTTCCTGAGTGATAGATACTGGCTTTATGTTAGTAGTCCCCATCCTCTCCATACCATAACCTACTCTGAAGTACAATACTATGTTCCAACCCCACATTTTGTTCTTTGTGTGTAAAAGAATCTTCACTTTCATCAAAGCCCAGCTTTCAAAACTGTTATCTCTCTATACACTCAAAAATTTACATTTTGAAACTCAGAATTGAGCAAAGATAATTTTGTTCTAGATTATATCTGCTTTCCCTGGAAGCAATGATTGATTCGTTGAGCAGGAAGAGTGCAAGGCAATAAGGAAACATTATCAGGAGTAAGCAGCAAATGTTTAATATCACAAAAATATACAAGATATACTTTCATTCTTATACTTAGACAAAACGTATTTTGAAGCACTTATTATGTATCAAGGACTATTCTGCGTGGTTATATATAGCGATATAAACATACCCTGTTTTAGGTCAATTTCTAGTATCACGAATTTACTATGAAATATATGTGCACCCAAACCATAGATAATCATTTTTGGTGACATTCACTGAAGTGGCACACTGACGCACCATTCCTGTTGTCATTTGGTCTGAAAGTAGAGTATCATGCTTACTTTTTTGTTTTCTTGGGTTTTAGGGGAGGGCATGGTCTGGGTAACTAGAGGTTAACCAGAAAACCTTATTTTTCAAAATTTATGACCAAATATCCTGAGTCCAATTTCCTGCCTTAGTGAGTACAGTATAGTAAGTTATATTAGTGAACAAAATTCAATATTTTAAGATTAAAGATATTGCTTGGGCTCAGAGTCATCTTTTCAGCTATCAATGGCAACAACCTATACTAACATCGTAGTGGTAAAAGGCTCTGGAGATTGTGTTTGAACCATAGTGAAGCCACAGTACACTAGAAATGCTGTTTTAGAAACCCTACGAGTTGGTTATCTTTTGATACACCTCTTTTGTGCAAAAATACAATTCGGTAAAAGATTCAAGAACTCTTATTAGGTAGAATTGTACTAATTATTTGTATCCTTGTTTGAAGATCACTGTAATGGGATTTTGAACTTCATTATATAAAATTGTACATCAAATGATGCTGAAAAATTCTTAGACAGTCCAGTAAACTTTCTGATTGAAAATCTTTAAGATTTTTCACCATTATAGTTTTCCCTTATTGAGTCTAGAATGCAATGATTTTTTATCTTTCCAAATATACCTCTAATAAAGTGCCTTTAACTTTTCATGGCCATAAACTAATTATGACAATGATGTTATCCTTTAAAATTTCCTGATTTTATTGCTTC
Source organism: Hystrix cristata (assembly GCA_004026905.1). NCBI lineage: Eukaryota > Metazoa > Chordata > Mammalia > Rodentia > Hystricidae > Hystrix > Hystrix cristata. The sequence goes on along the minus strand of PVJO010007746.1, from coordinate 50,933 downwards.
CATATTGTTCAGAATCAGTACAATTCTCTCTCTAATTTCAGAGAAGCTGTCGTTAGTTAAAGGGAATCTTTAGATAGGTCACTGATAATGTTTTGTCCTTTCTCTCTAAAAGAATAACTACATTTTCCACTTAATGGAAAGCTTGTGGTTGAAAAGTATCTCAAGTTACAGCCAGGTAAAAACATGAAAGGAAGAGTAACTTATATGTATATGTGAGATCTCACATCTCTTTTATTTTTATTGCTAAACAAATTTGCAGACTTAAAAAGGGCTAGTTTGACACCCTTGGCGCAAAATCTCTTGCTTAGTAACAGTTGTAGTCAACTCATACAATATGAGACCAAAAAAAGGAGAAATTGTGGGATTCTGTGGATCGAGAGTGTGAGAATCAGGTGATGAAAAGTTGCCTATTGATTAATACTTGTCGAGGAGAGAGTAAATCACCCCTATTTTCCTTCCCATTTCCTTCCCTAAAGTAAGTAGTTGACCTTTTATTAGTAAAGCAGGCTTGGAGCCAAGGGCGGAAGTATCTTCTGAGCTTAACCACAAGTCCTTCCTTTCTGGATTTCTCAGGGAATGTTATAATTACTGATTTCTGTGCATACAGGTTGGGACAATTCCAGATGATTATGAAGGAGGGCTTCAGAATGTACTCAAGAATGTTTTAACAGTAGCTGGGACACTTCTAGTGGTAGTAGAACCAGAGACGGCTACATGGTGTACGGTTGGATGCCAGCCAACAGAAGCCAAGAAATCCAGTACAGGGTTTGTCTGCTAATCACATTCAAACTTACACCTTCCCAAAAAGCCACGTCCCAAACTCTTCAAATAATGCTCATTTCGAAAGTCAGTTTTTCCAAGAGTTTTCTTTGAAAAGACTTCTAATGGAACTAAAAGCTTAGCATGAGTAAAATGGAAAAAAAAATGTAAATCTCTTCTCCACCTTGTACTCACTTTTCCTGCTGTGTTTTAAGTGAAAGAAAAACTTATCAGAAATGGCACCAGAGCCAGACTCTGACCTCCTCAGAACCTGCTCCCTCTATCAGGCCACAGTTGACTGACATTCAGGAAATAAACTCTTCTTTGAAGGTACAGCCAAAGAAAGTTTACACCAAATGATTAATATGATCTTATCTTCCAGAAATTTTGACAGTTTTCAATTCTGGAAGATTTATATATGTCTGTTTAACTTTGTGATTCTGTCCTGCCACTGCTCTGAATTATCCTTCAAGATTCAATCTTCTCAAATATTGCAACCTTTTTCATTATCAAGCTCTAGTGTGTTATCAGGATCTGCAATCTGTCCAAGTCCCACAGTATCTACCTGGGAGACATTGAAAAGCCAAAGAAAAATCCTAACAGCCAGACTTATTGGTAGGACTAAACAGCCACTTATCCAATTAGCAAATCCTCAGTGAACTGCCACTAAGTATGCTAATCACTGTATTAAGTATTGTGGGTTATGCAATTATCCATCAATTTCTAAGATGCTATTAAGGTCCACTTAGCCCAAAATCCCTTTAATAAGGAACAAAGTCTTTAATTCCATAATTGGAGATAAAGCTAGAGGAAAGTTCCCTGTGTGAGGGGAAAGGCTGATTTAAATCCACACTGAGGCATAAATTACTATGTTACAGCTATTCATCAGAACAAATTTTAATAAGAAGAAAGAGAATAGGCAGTGCTGGAACTCTAAAAGGTGAGGGAATGGGGCAGGAGTGGTAAGGACATGGGGAGGAGAAGCAGCACAGAGAGAAACGAGGACAAAGTAAGAAGGTCCAAAGCGATTCAACCTCCAACTCAAGTAAGTAGCTATGGCATCTGAAAAGGGTACCAAATGCAGCTGGCATCAGCCAGCCTCTGTAAGAGTTTTACATTTTCTTTTGAATCCAGTAATAAAATACATAGCCATAGGGTTCTGATTAAAATAGAAACACTACTTCAAGTGCAAAGCAGAATTACTAATCTTAAAATTGCAGAGTATTAGCATATAAATTAGCTATTACTGAAAGATTTTCAAACTCATTGGTACATATGGTTCATTTTCTCTGGCCCACTTCAACTACCTTTTACACTTGGAACTCCATTTTACACTTCACTATCAGATCAGGGTTTGAATTTGTTTTGTTTACAATTTCGAAGCTCTAGAATATCTTAATATCCATTTCAGTCTAGCTCTACCCTTATTTTTAATCCTAATTTTCAGTAGGCTATGAAAGCATGAGCCCTCTGTAAGGTTCTACTGCAGAGAGTGTATGTATCTGTTGAGGGTTTGGGTTGGTGCTGTGGGAGCAGTGGCCACATGAGTCTCAGTATTCTCACAGAGTCCATCTTTCAAGGTGTCACAAATGAAAGTATAGTCACAAGGCAGGGGACTACATTCTACATTGATAAAGTAGGTTTTCTAAAGTTCTTCACCCTGCCAAAAAGAAGACTAGCCAAGGGAGTGACATGCTGCTGCTCTTGTGATTGCTTTCTCTCTGATTATGAGGTGTTGGGACTGTAGCATTCAGCCTGTTTCTTAGAATTATTACACTTTTTTTCCCCTCACTAGGTCTTTTAGAAGCTTAGGTTAGCAGGTAAGAAGGATTGTCATTATACCTGACAGTATGAAGTGTCCTTATGAGCTCCATGGGGAAGAGATACTTCATATTTAGAGAAGCAAAAATTAGAGGAGGGGTTTCTTCCTGTGTCATTTCTATGACAGGCAGTAATCTCTCTCCTGCTCTCCTGCTGGTAGCTTTCAGGGAAAAGGAGGTTGGTGTGAGTTGCCATGAAATTCATTTTCATACATTTTATGTTCTAAAAATGTAATTGAGCTACACTTCATGTGCACTATGTTTAAAATAATTATACCAACAAAATCTTATTCATATAAATGACTAAGATATCCAAGAGAGAAAAGAAAAATGTTTATTATTGGATTATATCTCAGAGCTGAGGACAATCGTGGTACACAAACCAAGTAGAGCAGAGTGCAACCTTCTCGGGAGTGGCACAGCTGTTTTATTTGAAACTCCCACAGCCCAGTGAAAAGGCCTTTCAAAGGAAGATTCCATTCGACTGATCAGGTCAGTCTACCCAGATCAACTGAGTTTTCATGTTGCTTCACTATGATGAAGAAACAGGAGAAATGTAGCCATTAGAAACTTAAGGGACTAAGCCTACCTCTGCCATTGATCAATGGCATGACCTTAGTGGGCCTCAATTTTCCCATCTATGCCTTACAGAAAATACCACTTGAACACAAAAACAACTGAGCTCTTCCACAAAAGTTGGAAGGGTGGCAATAAATATCAAAGCAATCTAAAATGTAAAACAATATAATCTAAATATAAGATGGAATAATTTGTTCCAACCCCAGAGGAGAATGATGCTCCACTGAGGAAAAATGATGCCTAATTTTCTGTCCTGAAAGACATGCACAAGACATGTTGTACACAAAACTCTGTTGGGTGTGGAAGCTTTTGGTCAATTATCAATTCAGCTCTTCCTCTAGTTTCTCTTCCCTCCCAGTTTCTTCCTCTGCAAAGATCTCCTGCTCTTTTCTCCAAGGGTATTCTATTTTTTCTCACATCTAATGTTGCTATTGAGAACTCTGAGACCCACCTGATTATTGCCCTTTTGTAAATGTACCATTTCTTCTTTCAAGGTGCTTTTAGAATTTTCTCTTCGACGCCCTTAATATTCACTACAGTATACCTGGTATAGGCATTCCTTCTTACCCCTATTTAGCATTCTGTGACTATTTTCAACATGAAGTTGTATTATTTTTCAATTCCAGAAAACTTATCTCCTTTATTTCTTAAAATAATAACTTCTGTTTTTATTTTCTCTAATTCTTAGATTCCTCCATTTGATATTGGAATAGTTACTTCCAATTTCCATTTCCTTTAGCTTTTCTTTCATATTTTCTATCTCTTTTTCCTTCCTTATACTTTCTGGGAAAGTTCTTCAATATTTTCTTTAAACCACTAGTTTGTTCTTTAGCTACATTCATCTTATGATTGAATCCATCAATCGTTTTATTTAAACCATTATTTTACAACTAGAATATTCACTTTGATCCATGACAGAATAACTAGCACTGGAATTGCCTTCCTACCACAAATAACTAGAAAACTGGACAAAACATAGGAAATGATTGTTTTTCAGAGTAGACAACAGGCAGAACAGAGCTCTGAACCTTGAGAAAAGGGAAACAGATGAGGTAATCCGTATGATTTTTTGGCTTGCTGCCCAAAGGCAATTTCTAGACCATGGTATAGGAATGGAAAACCCAAGTAGAACACAGTAATCTTGCTGATTTAAGAGATCAGAGTTCAAAGAGGCTGAGGGAGCTGTAATTTCTGAGGCAGGATATGGGATGAGAGAAAGCTATGTGAAGAAAGAGTGCCAGAAATCGGCATAGCATTTCTGCTAAATCCTTACTGAACACTGAGCTGTGCATACATACGGTAAAATTCCAATGAGAATAGGTAAAGAATGACTGTTGAGCAGCTATAAGCTGAACAAATGCTAGAGCTCATCCAAGGCAAGGAAATGTTTGAGTTCCAAGCAGCCAGATTGGAAAAATCCTGAATACCCAAGTGTATCAGTCGGCTTTTTGTTACTGTAATAAAATAACAGGGGTAAGCTACTTATAAAGAAACAAATATTTATTTAGCTCACAGTTTTGGACATTTAAAATTGCATGGTCCCATTTATTTAGCCTGTAGTGAGGATGGTAGGTGGTGTCACATCATGAAGGGAGTGTATATAGAAGCAAGCAGTCATGTGTTTAACCAAGAAGCAAAGTGAAAGTGAGGGGCCAGACTTGCTTCTTTTATAACACCCCTCTCCAAAGAACTATCTTATCTCTTGTCCTGCAGTATCTTCCATGACCTAAAAGCATCTTAGTAGGTCCTACCTCTTAAAGGTTCTACCATCTCCCAATTTGCTGCACTAAGGACCAAGACTCCATGCATGGGCCCTTGGGGAACACTCAAACCAAATCCAAAGCACAACATCAGAAATCTGAGAAAATACCAAAGTGATGTTATCTTAGTAATATGATTAACCTAGTCCTGGGTAAAGACCACCCTAGACTTTCCACAAGAAAGCTTATAGATAAACTTTGAAAGTTTAAAGTGACTTAATTGCCTGACAAACTAAATTAGATATTCTCTAATGTGAAACAAAATCCAGGCACTCAATAGCAAAATATTGACATTATTCAGTATTCAATAAAAAGCTACTAGACAAGCAAAGAAGCAGAAGAAATATGACCCATAACCAAAAGAAAAATCAGGTGACAGAAAAAGATAGAAATGATAGGATAACATGGACATTTTAAGCAAAGAAATGAAAAATATTTTAAAATAAATGAAAAGACTAGAGTAAAAAAATATATATATATATAATGGAAATTTCACTGGATGGGATTAACAATAGATTAGACACTGCAGAAAATGAGTAAACATGAGGACACAGGAATAGAAACATTCCAAGCTGAAAAACAAAGAGGAAAAAAAGTACAAAAAGAAACAGCAGTGCCTCGGTGCATGTGGGACAATATCAAGTTGGCTACAATATAGGTAAATGGAGCCAGAGTCCCAAAATGAAAGTTCAGAAAAAATATCTGAAGAAATAAAGACTGAACATTTTCTGAATTTAATAATAACTACAAATTAATAGACCCCAAAACCTCAGTAGATCCCAAACAGTACAAATGCAGGAAAGCACATCAAAGTCATTATAATCAAGTGGCTGAAAACTAATGATAAAGAAAAAGTGTAAAATTCAGCCAGAGGAAGATAAAGGGCACCTTATATATAAGGAAACAAAGATTGATATTACATAATAGGTGATGAGGATTAATGCTGATTTCCAATCAGAAATAATGCAAGCTAAAAAAAATGGAGAGACATTAAAATGCTAAAAGAAAAATATTGTTAACTTAGAATTCTATATCCAAGAGAGGAAAAGCATTCTAAAATAACAGCCAGATACACAATTTGTAAGGCAAACCAAAGCTGAGAAAACTTCACTAGCAAACCTGCACACAGGAAATGTTATACTCAGTGTCCAGATTTGGAATTCTAATATCATTCCATAATATAAGGACACAGGGCTCCTTGGACAACTGCCTGGATTTATTGCCAGAGCTAAGACTATACATGGTGGGAAAGTAAGGAATACTAGAGAAGTGGCATCTGTATGTTGAAGGGACACACTCAATGGGAGAAAGAGCACCCAATGACCAAAGATAAAACAATTTGGACAAGAAGATGAAGAAGTTTTAGGTTATAACCCAGAATATGAAATAAATATCCATGACACAACTGATTTACTAAATAAAAGGAACAAAATAGACAAAAATCCCATATTAAAGAATTCTGAGTAATTTATGTGGATATTCTCTCCACTGCTCATATGTGAGCTGCACATCACAACTTCCTTTCAAAGAGTACAGTGCAGAAAAGATGTGTGTGGGGGGGCAGTAACTTCATAAATACTACCTCTGATAGGTGGCCATGGATAACATCATCAATGATAAATCACACCGATAACATATACCATTGATACAATGCGATAAGAATAGCACTTTGCAGTTTTATTCCAAAGAACACATACTCCCAGTGTAGGCTTGCAAAAAAAACCACACAAGCCCCACTGGACAGCGTTCCACAAAATGCCTGACAAGTACTCCTCAAAACTGTTAAGGTTATCAAAAATAGTCTGAGAAGTTGTAACAGACACGAGGAGACCAGTGAGACAAAACAAATGTAATACAGTATCTCAGAAGTGATTATGAGACAGAAAATAAAATATGTAAAAACTCAGGAAGTCATAATACAGATTATAATTAACAATAATATAGTAATATTGGTTCACTTATTATGACAAATGTACCATACTATTGTAATATATGAATAACAAAGGAAACAGCATGTAGGATATAAGAAAATAATACTATCTTTGCAATTTTTGTAAATCTAGACCTATTCTGAAGCAAAAATATATTTTAAAAATAAGTGCAACGAAATTTTTTCAGGCTGAAGTAAAATGGTATGAGATGGAAATTGAGGTCTACACTAAAGAATAAAGAGTGTCAGGGGTGGTAAATATATAAGTAAATATATATTTTATAGTCAGTATTTTCCACACAATCCTTTCAAACTTTACTTCTTTCATTCCCTATTACTAACTTCTTTCCATATCTCGTTAAGTAGATTTCCCTCACATATTTAAAATTGACAGCCCATCTGTTTGAATCATTCTGCATCAGATGGTGTAGGTTATCCAGTTAGGTCTCTTTCTTTTACAGTAGTCAGTCATCCTCAGAGGTCTAAGTATTTTAATTTCTATGTCCTAGGAGTATCAGCTACTGTATCTAATGCTGTATATCAAGGAAAGACTAATGACCAGGATTCAGTCTACTCCTGGTGGCGATCCCCAGACATGACAGAACTACTGCTACAACTGTTTCCTGGAACATCATGGAACAATTTCTGTGAGCAATCATCTTGAATTGCAATTGACCAGATCAAAGAGTTTGGAGGGGGAGTGGGAAAGGAATGAAGGCCAGAATGCAGATGATCAGTCAATCTCTATCCTCATCAGCTCCTCACCTGAGTAGAACTTTGGGGTAATCTGTCCACTTATGAACCTCCTTACATAGCAATTCTGGACTGTTGCAAGGGATTATTACAGTGAATGAAGCAGGCAGTATTTATCTGAAGGCTACACAGCGGAGAGGCAGGAGTAGAACACTAAAAATTTTCCTCTGTCCCATCATATCACTGCTGCTTCTGGATCCTCTGCAGCAAGTTATAATCCCCCACTTTCTACACGTACCAGTTCAAGTCAGCTTCAGTATTTCCTGTGATTTCTCACAGGAGCAGTGGTGGTGATAGTGGCGCTGCAGCTGTTGTTCCTAGAATCTTTCTCTCCGGCTTCTGTAGTTTCTCCAGAGCTGATACTGGGGAGAAAGACAGTAACTCAATTGTGAGGAAACATAAATATAACTCTTGTTGGATGTTTAATCTGTGCACAGAATTTTACTTTCATTATCTCATTTAATAGTCTCCATAACTATGAGACACATAAAATTATTGTACACATTTTAGAGATGAGAAAACTGAAGCATAGGGACGTGAAGCAACTTGTACAAGATCATACAACTGTAAGAGACGGAACCAAAATTCCAACCCAGTCAGTCTTACAGACCAGGATATTTGTTCACTGCTAGACACACAATGACTATCATGTTGTAGATGTTCAAAGAGATTTATTGGCTATTTGTCTAATAATAAACAAATGGATGGATGATTACAATTGTACTGCCAGCCTCCCAGCAGCCTTAATCCACCATGCTTTCCTCTGTCCCATTGCTTTAGTGTCTCAAAAAAATTATATATATATATGTATGTGTGTGTGTGTGTGTATATATATATATATATATATATATAGCCTTTTAGAGTAACACAGTACACTGTCTTTTCAGTATTTACCATATAAAAAAGTACATCTGCACTTCTAATAAAAAGAAACATTTGTCTTCACAAGTCAGCATGATGACAAATCTTTCTTATTACCAGAATTTTTATCCCAAAAGTTGGCTTGTTTGCCCTCTACAACTCTTCACGGAGTAGGTCCTTCATAATAAGAACATAAATGCCAATCAAACATATGAGAAGATAGTCAGCCTCAATAATTACAAATAAAATATACACTAAAACAATACCCCCCGAAAAGTTCTCAAACTGGCAAAACAATAAAGGATTAAAATATTCAGTATTGGTAAGAATTCTAATAAATAGACTTATTATACATGGTTTATCCATCGGATTTTAAATTGGTACTTTCTTTTAAAAGATAAAATTTCACAATGTATAACATTCAAAGATTCAGATGTTTTCACTCAAGACTTCCATTTCTAGGAATTCATGTTATAAAAAAGCTTGTGTTTTACAACCATGTATGTTGTACCACAATTCATATACAAAAGATTAAATACATTTAAATTTCTGCTAGTGAGAAAATGGTTAATAGTTTAGAACAATGGAATACTATGAAGAAATGAAAGAAATTTTTATGTATTAACATGGAAAAGTACTCATGATACATTAATAAAAATTACAGAAGGTACATCCATTTACCTATAAATGTCTCAAGTTTATCCCTTTTTATGGCAAAGTAGTACTCCATTGTATAGAAAAGCCACATCTTCTTTAGCCATTCATTAATTGTTGGACATTTGGGTTGTTTCCAAGACTTAGCTATTACAAACTGTGTTGCTATAAACATGATTGTGCATATATCGCTGTAGTATGATATTTTTAATTCTTCTGGGAAGATACCAAGCAGAGGAATATCTGGGTCAAATGGAATCTCTAGTCCTAGTTCCCTGAGGAATCTCCACACTGATTTCCATAGCGGTTGGATCAGCCTACACTCCCACCAACAGTGGAGGAGGGTTCCTTTTCCCCCCGCAGCCCTGCCAGCATTTGTTATTGTTTGATTTCTTGATAACAGGTGTTCTTTCTGGAGTGAGAGGGAATCTTAGAGTTGTTTTACTTTGCATCTCTCGAATGACCAGTGATGTTGAACACTTTTTCAAGAACATACTCTTATGTGAAATAAATCAGACACACATGAGTACATATAGAATTGTTTCTCTGATAGAGAAACCATAAGTGTAAATAAGGACAAAAAGGTGTAATAGGTATTATGTAAAAGAAAGATAATATTCAAAAGGGAGGAGAATTAGAAAGGGAGGAGGGGAAAAAGAAGGAAGGGAAAAAGAATAGAAAGGAAAAAAGGGGGAAAATGTTAAATGTAGATAAAGCTGTTGTAAATAAGGAAGGGAGGGAGAGTGGAAGGGAGGTTGGGAAGAGTGGGAGGAAACCAAGATATATCGTGTAAAGGTACAATTTAACTATGATAAATGTGATCATTATGTATACATTGTACCAATACAAACTCTTGGTAAATAATTTTTTTAAAAAATTACGGAAAAATATGTAAAATGTCCTCTAATTTTTGTAAGCTCCAAAATAATTCATAAACCTGCATACTAAAATTCCAAATTTATACCAATCTCTTAACAAAACTTAACTTTGGGAAGTGAGATTAAAACAGACTATGCATCTTTACTTCTGTAATATTCAAATGTTTTTATTTTAACTATTTTTAATTTCATGAAAAAATAAAACAAATTTTCATAACTGAATAGTAAGAGAATCACAACATAGCTCTTTCATAATTTTAAACACATATATCTAGGAGCCAATGAAGAAAAAAGAAAAAAAAGAAGGCAGTATGGAAAGAGAACTAACCTTCAAATGGAATCCTCATCCAAAATGAATAAACTGTATTTGAAAAGTAGCAGAGACTCAGATGACCCTTGTTTTGTTTGAATTCTCCTAGTCCTGAGTTTACAGAGAAGGTCTCTAGACCATCGAGTTTGTGAAGAACCCAATTTCTCCTCAAAGAAAATGTGTGTGTTTTTAAGTTGCTGTGCTAATTCTTAAGGCATCCCACCTCTTTGAGGGAAATAATAAAGCCTAACAATCGCTCTATCCCTTGAAAGGAAAATTAATTAAAAAGAACAAATTTATATGAATTCTCTTGTGTTCTTGATATAGATGGTAGACAGCTAGATGGTAGATAGATTGATATAGGTAGAGAAGCTCTTCTCACCTCAGCTACACACGAGCGGGGCCTTCTGGGTGGTCAGAGGTTGCTGAACGGACCCCGGTTGCCGAAGTTCGGGCAACTGAGGGGCCTTAAAAATTCATACTCAGAATCTGAGCAAATGGGAAACTCAGACGTTAAGAGAAGAGAGAAAGGCCAGGTTTCTGGTGGAGGGTCAAATAGCAGCCTCCTTTCGCCTCCAGTGAGTAGCTCATCACTAGATCTATGTTTTCCATACTATGTTTTATGGGCAGAGTCTGATCTCACCATAAAGACTGTGACCATATTGTTTTTTATACTACGAGCACCCTAGTCTTCTCTCTACATTTCATCCCCTACTGAAACATGGTTAGGTAAAATTTCAGTAGTCAATTTATAAGAACATAATGAACTTATGCAAAAATTTAGTCATTTTCATTTTCACCATGGACACCATTCCTCATCGATCCTGATTCCCACGATGATAAAAAATAAATGTCAAACTTATAAAACTTAGCCTGCACAAGTGATATAGATAATGAAATAAATAAAATTATTAAGCTCCTCAAAAGCCACACTTCTACATGTAACAAGAATCGTTTTCAGAATAGCAATGAGTGCAGTTTAACCACCCCTCTATGAGCTATTAGCCTGACAAACAAAGGCTTGTATTATTAAGAGGAAACAGGTAGGAATTTAGACAGAAGAGATGCTTAATTAATATATGTCTATCTTTGGAGAGTGAAGACTCACCTTTTTTCATAAAAGACTAGATTGCTTTGTAAGTCCAATAAGTACACCCATATTCATCAAAGCAAAGCTAAAAAAGGCATGAATTGGAGGATACTCATCCAAATGTACTTCAACAATTTTAATGACAGGAAATCTTCATAAGATATTTAATTAACTTGAGCTTTTTCTCTGGTTATACTACATTAAGAAGTATTATCTGCACTCAGTTATTGGTAGTCTGGAGTCTGGAAAGTTCAAGGAGTGGAAAGTGGAGGCCCTTTAAATCCTTGCTACTCAATGTTAGATCCCCAGACTAGTAACATAAGTATCACCAGGCACTTTATTATAAATGCAGAGTCACAGGCCCCTCTCAAACCAAAGAATAAGAACCTGCATGTTAACATGATCCCCAGGTTTTTTATATATATATATATATATATATATATATATATATATATGTTGAGTCTGAGAAGCGCTGCTCTGGTTTAGTTGGAAGTTGGACTTGCCTGATTTCAAGTACAGAATCACCAGTCTCTAGTAGCCAAATCTCAGCATCTGCCTTCATTTTTAGTTCTGACATCCAAACTCTTAGGAGGTATAACTCCAAAATGGTATTAGCTGATGATATAATTGACTTGCATTTATTAATCGCCTACTGTGTACTCAGCCAAATTATTTGGCCCTTAGAGATCAACAACAAAATGAAGTACCCTATTCTCAAGAACAAATCTGACCGAGGGAAGAGAATAGAGGCACTTAGATGCCAACAAAACTTCTTATACCTTCTCTCTCATCCTTCATCCTAATGCATTTCATACTCTGATCACATCAGGAAATGATCCATGTTTTCTAAAAATGCCTCTGCTCCTCTGCCTTTGCTCTCAACATTCCCTCTGCCTGGAACTTTTGTTATTCTCCCTACCTTCAAATGTTGAAATCCTACACATTCTTCAAGAGCCAGCTCCTCCTTACCCTAAATTACCGCATCTACCATTCCTCGAGAGTGCTTTTCCATATGTGCACTTTCACCGTTATCATGTAACAGCTGGCTGTGGACTAGATGAAAAGACTGATGCAGTTTTCTAAAGCAAAAACAAACAAAAAACCCCAAACCACAGTCGTCTTTCTCCAAGCTAAACACAATCACCATTTAGTTCCTTTACGCAGGGTTTACCTCTCCTCAATGGTTCGGTTCATTTCCAAAGCACCATTGAGGTAAAGCATTACCAAAATGTCTCCAGTAGTTTGAAATTAAATTTTAGATCTTTGTCAAAATTTGAAATGTTCAGAGATCAAAATATTGGACCCCAAACACTGATCTGTACTACGAATGCTGCTTATCCTCTTATGAGATTTACACAAAGTACCAAACACATAAACACAAACATCAGCCTAGAAGCTCTAAACAAGTTTCTGAACAAGCCACCTGTGTTGTCAAAAAATGGGTGTAATTGTCAGTAGATTCTCTAGATGGTAGCATTGTGCATTTTATTCTTTTATTGGTTTTCTAAATCACTTTATAGTTCAGGAATGTCATACGGGTAGAGGGGAGACAGAAGGTCAAATACTAATTTCATATTAATATGAATCCACGGTAAATGAAAGTTAATAGCAATATTAATATATTTCTAAAATTTTATTACTTCTCAGGCCAGCTTCCTGTCTCTACCATTGTTTAAATTCTCAGCCTGCTTGACTGATTCTGCTGTCTTAGCTCCTACTCTCGTTCAACACTTTTCATCTAATTTTGCCTCTTTCCCACTGAACTATTCTAAAATCATTACTTCATTAAGACCTCTAATTATCTAAGCCCTAGACCCAACTGTCTCCTCATAGGGCTCATCCTAATTCATTTCTGTAATACATGTGCAAACTGAGTATGCCTCCTCCCTTCTTGTTTACCTGGCAGTTTTCCAATTTCTTTATTTTGAAGTTTTTCACAAAGAGATGAAATAATGCTACAAAGAGCAGCCATATACTCTTCACTGAGATTCACCAGTTAACATTTCACTATCCCTCCTTCTCTCTCCCTTCTTCAAATTTCCTCTCCCTCTCCAACACCTCTCTCTCCAGACACCAAGGCTCTCTGAATACTTCAGCATGTATTTCCCAAGTTTCAGATATCATTATGTCACCAAAATTGGTTTGAGGAGGTCTCCCAAAGAGCAGATAGGGACTTCAACTCAGCTAACCAAGTAGATTCTTGACTAATGTCACAGAAAAAAAATTTTAGAATGTGTCAGTGTGCTGCATTGAAAGGTTATCAGGAAGTTAAATAGTGAAGGAGAAAAGAAAGCACCCAGCTAAAGCAACTGGAGGGAGTTTTCTCTGATAAAGGAGTTTCAGAATGGTCTGCTCACAAGAAGGGGCCAGTTTTATGGGGTGCTGCAGTTTGTGGGATCTGGTTTAGTAGCTCCAGGGGAATCTGTATGGCTAACAGTAAGACAGTTCCCCTTATTGTCCTTGCTTGGGAGGGAGGGCTGCCTCAGTGCCCATCACGGAGTAATTGCTTCTGCTTGAGGAAGGTGATCTCCTCATGGGATGGTCTCCAAGGCTCTACTTTTCCTGGAATCCGAGGTGAATGTAAGTTTGAAGACTTCTAGATATTGTCCCACGGGATCTGGAACTGGATATTGTAAAAGCAGGTAGTTGCATATCTCTGTAAACCCTGAAAATTAATTATTCTTATCTTGATGTCCTCAGCCTTGAAGGGGGCTGAGATTGACTATGTAAATTTACGTCTAATGAACCTTGAATTGAAGGCACTTCTTAAATAATTATCATGTTTACATGCAGAACTGAGCAGGGATCTGCCCAGGAGTTTGAAGATATAAAGGAGACATGCAAAATAAAGACAGAAGACAGTAACCCACAGACAGAGCCTCTAGACTCCCCTTAGCCAGGAGGCAAAGAGACTGCCACCAGCCACCCCTGAACCCCAGGGAGCACAGCGTAAAGACGTCATTTCCTGGGAACTAGGAGAGGAAAGTAAGCACAGGACTTTGCCTTGAAATTCAGTGCTGGACTAATGAAACTCATCCTGGTGGGTTACCAACAGCCCCTGTCTCCAGGCCCGTGCCTAGAGACTGAGCCTCTGGACAACTCCTACCCCTACCTTGGTGTTAAGAGGGGAAATCTGTTGCCCTGGGCAAATGGATTTGTATTCTGGCCAGCATCATCTGCAGGCCACAAGTACACCACAACAGTAGGCAGGCCATGGAAGCACGGGCCACAGTTCTGCCCCTGTGCCGATCTCAGCAGGGTGTGGGCTCAAGGTGCAGCTCAGAGTTGCAGCACTGGTGGCCATAGGAATGCCCATCCCACCCTCTCACCAACCCCAAGCAGCACATGTATGTATCATTGTTCACTTAACGAGGAGAAAAAAGAAATAGGCACCATGTTACTACATAGGAGCCTAGGGCTGGTCTCTCAGCAGTAAAGCCCAGTCCTAGAGAGAATTTTGCAATAACTGACAACAGGTCAGTGACTGCAGATGAGATATCTAGGCCTACCCTGACCCTAGACAGAGACTTATGAGAATAGACTACCCTCGTTAACTGCTTCCCTAGTCAAGCCTGCACAACACACAAACTATGGAATTGGAAAAACCTAGACCTGAGGCATTGCCTAGTGCTGAAATGGCAGCAGTGATAACCAACTCAGAGAAAATAAGCAGCTTGCATAGAACTTCTAGAAGGATGGGCATGAGTAAAACCAGGTTATGAAGACTGAATACCCAGTCCTTCAATGCAGAGATGTTGTATGTCACCAACTACCAAGAACTTTCAGAATGATATGGAAAACTATAACTCCCAACCTGTTAGATGTCAAATGTACCGAGTTCATGGTCTCACAACATCAAAGGGAGGCGAGTGTGGGTCTGTCTGGACATACACCTGTGTGTCTCATGCCTGTCTGGGCCCACTGGACCAGGTGGTGCTAACTACAGTATAATCTCAAATTGCTGTTTATCTCTAGGGAAACATGCAGGCCTGACTACTGCTTTTCCATCCTGAGGCATAGATCTCTTCAGATTCACCTCCAGCCATAATTCTGATTTTGTTTCGGTTTGGTTTGGTTTGGTTTTGTGTCAACTTTCTCAGGGGCCTTTTCCCTCTCTGACTGCATATGAATTTCTAATTTAGCTGTCTGTAATATTCCTTCCTCTTAAGATATCCCTAATTGCTTTTAGGGAAGAATGAGTAAAAATCCAGTCTAGCTGCTTACAGCTGAGAAAGGTCAGAGGGCTAATCTAAGGGGCCTTGGATAGAAGTCATGTTGGGATTTAGCAGTTATGGACTCTCTTCAGAAGGTCAATGTAGTGGACCCCTAGTTATCTTTCTTAGCATTGTACTCCAAATCTCAGTTATTGAACACCAGGAGACCAATTACACCAGTATTGCAGTAGGAGCAGTAGGTTTTACTATCATAGTCTTATCTGGATATCAAGCACCTTTGAATTATAAAGTATGACCATAAATCTTTTCTTTACCAATAATGGTTGTCTTAGAAGTCAATTTTCTGTAGAATGTTGGCAGTTAACAATTATAGAATTTTTCAAGGAAAATTTGAGATCACGGGAAACATAGTATTTTAGCATGACAATCATGAAGACATTATATTAGAACCACTGGGTTTTGTTACCTCTGAAACACATTTAAATACCCATTTTAATAAAAAATAACATTTTAGTCAGTTAACTTTATCTAATTACAAGATATCAAATGACATAAAGAAACTTTTAGTTAAATTTGTTATCATTTTAATAGACTGGGATTTAAGTAGAATATGCCTGTTTATAGATGCACATTATACATTATTAATATCTAACGTTTAATCTTTAGGGTGACAGTGCCTGGACTGTATATTGTTTAGCTACCTCTACCTATTATAACACAATTATATAACAATCACACAAGCATAACCCTGAAAGGGTGTCTGTATCATCTGACTATATCATGTTGAATTGGCATACACATTTCATCAGTTGGAACACAAGTAAGAAGATGCCAGATGCTTAGGCCCGAAAAACTTTACCATCATCGACAATGCTAGTCTGGAAGCTACCAGTAGAATAAGACTTTTTTTTTGAGTTTTGTATCTTTGAAGGCCTGTATACTTGGGAAACAAAAATACCTTTAATATACCATGAGCTTAGCAATAATTAGCACTACAAACATATATAGAAATCCTTGTATATATTTACTTAGTTTTTGATCTTTAGACAAAATTTAGATTCTTTTAACAGGCTTCACAATCTGTAACTATACCGGCACAAATTAAGGATATCTTTAAAACACTTATAAATTTAGGAAACTATTAATGATTGTGAATAGATTTATTACCCAGAATACAAGTGTATCTCATTTATACAATAACAAAATGTTTATTTAATTAAAGCCAATTGATGTAGATTAGGTTTTAAATGTCAAGACCAGATTTAATGAGATACTAAATTTTTATCATTTTATATGCATGTGTCTAAGGTCTAAGTGTATATTCTATAAAAGAGAACACCTATTAGTTACTGTGTATGTATTAAACTTATACACTCTCAACTCTATAAACAACTTTATTCTTTAATTAATTTATTGGTACAACTTAGATATTCATGATGATCACATTCATCATAGGGAATTTGTGCCTCTACGTAATATATCTTGATGCTTCTTTTTTCCCCAACCCCCTCCCCTACTTTCAAACCCTCTTCCCCTCCCTATTTACAGAATCTTTGTTTCCATTTTTTCTTCTATTATCTCTTTTTCTTTTCCCTTCATTCCTTTCCCCCTCCCTTGTTCCCCTTCCCATTTGAACATTTTCTTCCTCTTTCCCAATATCTATTATATGTTTTAGACCTTATTTACCCTTTTGGTGTCTCACACCAGACAAAACAATATGATATTTAAACGTGGGAGTGCAATTTCTTTCACTTAAGAGTGTGGTCTCAAGGTACATCCATTTACCTAGAAATGTCTCAAGTCTATCTTTTTTATGGCTAATTAGTACTCCATTGTATAAAAATTCCCCACATCTTTATCCATTCATCCATAGATGGACATTTTGGCTGTTTCCAAGATTTAGCTATTACAAACTATGCCGTTATAAACATGGGTGTGCATATATTGCTGTGGTATAGTGCTTTTAATTCTTTCAGGAAGATATCAAGAAGGGGAATAGCTAGGTCGAATGGAACCTTTAGTTTTAGACTTTGTGAAATCTCCACACTGATTTCCATACTGATTGCATTCCCACCAACAGTGGCAAGTAATTCCCTTTTCTCCACAGCTCCACCAGCATTTGCCCTGGTCGATTTCTTGATAATAACCATGCTGTCTGGAATGAGATGGAATCTGAGTGTTGTTTTAATTTGCATCTCTTGAATGACCAGTGATGTTGAACATTTTTTTCATGTATTTATTAGCTGTTTCTACTTCCTCATCTGAGAATTGTCTATGCATTTTAGATGCCAATTTTTGGATTGGGTCTTTAAGTTTGGGGGGGTTCTGATTTTTTTAAATTCTTTGTATATTCTACATATTAGTCCTTTGTCTGAGGAACATTTGGAAAAGTTTTTTCCCAAAAAACTTGTCTGTTCACTCTGTTGTTGGTTTCTTTTGCTGTGCAAAAGCTTTTTAATAGAATGAGATCCTAGTTGTTTATTCCTGTGCAATCAGAGTTTTATCCACAAAGTCTTTGCCTACACCTATGTGTTCAAGAGTTTTACCTATTCTATCTTATAGCAGATTCAGTGTTTTTGTTATAATAGTTAGATCTTTGATTCATTTTGATTTTAGTTTAGTGCATGGTGAAAGATATGGGTCTTACTAGTTTCAATCTTTTGCATGTGAAAAGCCAGTTTTTCCAGCACCATTTAATAGAGGCTTCTTCCAGTGAATATGTTTGACCCTTTTGTCAAAGAAGGTGGCTGACTGTGTTTGGAGTTGTTTCTGCATCTTCTATTTTGTTCCATTGATCTCATGTCTGCTTTTTTGCCAGTACCATGCTGTTTTTATCACAGTAGCTTTCTAGTATAATTTCAAGTCAGGGATTGTGATGCCCCCTGCCTTGCTCAGAATTGTGTTTCCTAGTACAGGTCTCTTCTGGTTCCAAATGAATTTTAGGATTGTTTTCTCTAATTATGTGAAGTACACTGTAGTATTTTCATCAGGATTTCATTAAATCTGTGTGTGAATTTTGGAAGTATGGCCATTTTCACTATATTTGTTCTTCCTACTCAGTAACAAGGGACATCTTTTCATTTTCTGATATCTTGTTTGATCTCCTTTTTCAGAACACTGTAGTTTTCAATGGAAAGGTCTTTCGCTTCCGTTGTTAGATTGATTCCTAAGTATTTTTTTATGCTATTGTGACAGCTGTGGTTTCCCTAATTTCCTTCTCAGTGAGTTAGTTATTTGTGTACAGGAATGCTATTACTATTTTACTGTTCAATTTGTATCCAGCTACACTACTGAATTTGGTTATTAAATCTCGAAGTCTTTTGGTGGAGTTTTGGGAGTCTTCTATGTACAGTACCATGTCATCTGCAAATAATGATCATTTAACTTCTTCTCTACCCTTATTCCTTTTAATACTTTCTCTTGTCTAATTGCTCTGGCTAATGTTTCCAGAACTATATTGAATAGGAGTGGTGACAGCAGCATCCTTGTCTTGTTCCTGATTTTAGAGAGAAATTTTAGTTTTTGACCACTTAGTATGCTGTTGGCTGTCGGTTTGTCATAGATGGCTTTTATCAGATTGAGATGAAGACCATCTATTTCAATTCTCTGTAGGGTTTTTATCATGAATAAATGCTGCACTTTGTCGTATGCTTTTTCTGCATCTATTGAGATAATCATGTGATTTTTGTCCTTGGTTCTGTTAATATGGTGCATTACGCTTATTGATTTGCATATGTTGAACTACCCCTGCATCCTTGGGATGAATCCTAGTTGGTCCTGGTCTATAATCTTCTTTATGTTTTGCTGAATTCTGTTTGCCAGTATCTTATTGAGGATTTTTGCATTTATGTTCATTAGGGAGATCGGTCTGTAGTTCTCTTCTTTGGTTGGATCCTTCTGTAGTTTTGGTATCAGGGTAATGCTTGCTTCCAGGAATGAGTTTGAGAGCATTGTTTCCCTTTCAGTTTCACTGAAGAGTTTGAGGAGTAGTGGCATTAGATCATCTCTAAATTTCTTGTAGAATTCAGCAGTGAATCCATGAGGACCTGGAATTTTCTTTGTTGGTAGGCTTTAATTACATCTTCAATTTCATTGGCTGATTTTGGAGTATTTACAATTTTTATAGCTTCTTGATTCAGCTTTGGTAATTGATATGTATCTAGGAATCTGTCCATTTCTTCTGTGTTGTCCATTTTACTAGAATAGAGGTCCTCAAAGTAGGTAGTGATGATCTTCTGGATTTCTGCATGGTTTGTTCTGATTTCACCCTTTTCATTCCTAATTGCATGGATTTGAGTCTTTGCTTTCCTTTTTTTGATAAGATTGTCTAAGGGTTTGTCAATTTTATTTAATCTTTCAAAGGACCAACTCTTCAATTCATTGATTCTTTGTACTGTTTTCTTAGTCTCAATTGCATTAATTTCTGCTCTGATCTTTATAAGTTCCTCCCTCCTACAAGCTTTGAGCTTGACTTCTTTCTTTCCTAGGAGTTTGAGATTCACCATTAGGTTGTTATTTGAGCTCAATGTTTGTTGTTGTTTGTTGTTGTTACTTTTGTGTGGGGCATCAAAGTCAGGACCTTGCACTTGCTAGGCAAGTGGTCTACAACTGAGCTGAATCCCCAACCCCTCGCTCTGTTTTTGCTCATGTGGGAATTCACCATTATAAATTTCTCTCATAGAAATGATTTCATTGTGTCCCATAAGTTCCAGTATGTTGTACTGGCATTATTGTTTAATTGTAGAAACTTTCTAAATTCTTTAATTTCATCAGTAACCCACTGTTTGTTCAAGAGAGTGTTATTTAATTTCCATTTTTTTAAACACATTTTCCTCCTCTTTTTTGGGGGGGGTGCTGGGGATTGAACTCAGGGCCTTGTGCTCGCTAGGCAAGCGCTCTACCACTGAGCTAAATCCCCAGCACCTAATTTCCATATGTTTATATAGTTTTTGTGGTTTCTTTTGCCATTGGTTTCCAGTTTCATTGCACTATGGTCTGATAATATGCATGGGATAATTTCAGTTTCTTTGCATTTACCTAAGCATATTCTATGAGCAAGGATGTGGTCTGTTTTGGAGAACAACCCATGTGCATCTGAGAGGAAATTGCATTCTGATGTTGTGGCATGGAACACTCTGTAGTCCATTTGTTCAAAGGTTTGGTTCAGTTCTGATACTTTTTGTTGTTGGGTTTTTTTTTTTTTTGGTTTAGTTGATCTATTTGTGACAGCAGGGTATTGTGGTCACCCATTGCAATTGTATTAGTGCTTATTTGATTTTTCATGTCTGTTAATATTTGTTTTATATAGTTCAGTGTGCTTGAATTTGGTGCTTATTTATGACTGTTATCTCTTTCTCTTGGATTTTTTTCCTGAAATAGTATGTAGCGACCTTCTTTGTCTCTCTTGATCAATGCTAGCTTGAAATTCACTTTGTCTGAAAATAGGATAGCTATCCCTGCTATTTTCCAGGTTCCTGTCACATGGAATATTGTTTTCCACCCTTTGACTTTCAGTCTATGAATTTCTTTTTGGATTAAATGTGTTTCTTGTATGCAGTATATTGTTTGATCTTGTTTCTTTTTTTTATTTTAAACCAAGAACATGTATTGGTACATTCTACATACAATGGTCACATTCATTATATTAATTCTGTACCTATACATGATGTATCTTGGTTCTCCCCCCTCTTCCCCCCTCCCCGATCTTGTTTCTTGATCCATGCCGTCAATCTGTTTCTTTCAATTGGTGAATTGAGACCATTTACACTGATAATGACTTATCTTTGTCATGTTATTTTCCTGTTGTTGGTTCCTTTTTTTTCCCCTTCTGTTTAATTACTTACCTTTCCTGGTAGGTTCATGCTATTGGGGTTCTTGGAATTGTAGTAATTGTTATCTCTTTCTAGAATATAGTTCAGAACACTTTGAAGTGCTGGTTTGATGATCATGAATTTCTTCAGTTGCTCTTTGTCATGGAAGTATCTTATTTCTCCATCAGTTTTGAAAGATAGTTTTGTGGGGCACATCAGTCTGGGATGGAGGTTGTTGTTCTTAGAGCTTGAAATACTTCACTCCAAGTTCTCCTTGACTTGACTGTTCATGTTGAGAAGTCTATGATTCTGATAGGCTTTCCTTAATAGGTGATTTTTTCTTTTTTCTAACAGCTTTTAATATTCTATATTTGTTTTGAATTTCTGAAATCTTAGCTATTATATGTCTTGGTGCAGATTTTTTTTATCATGGCTAATTGGAGGTCTATATGTGTCACTTATCTCTATGTTAAATTTTTTTCCATGGTTGGGAAATTTTTGCCCTTACTTCTGTGAACAGGTATTTGTAATGTCATTTGCACTATCTCCTGCTTTTTCATTGTCCCTGCTTAATCTTATGTTATTCTTTGTATCATCTAGTAGCTGTTTGATTGCTTTTATGTGGTCTCTTGGTATTTTTAAGAAATCTTTCTTTTCATGATTGCTAACTGCAAACCTGTTTTCTAGATCTGATATTCTGTCTTCACATTGGTTGATTCTGTTGCATATATTTTCAATGGAATTTTTAATCTTCTGTATATCTGTTTGGAACTGTTTCAAGAATTCCATTTCTTTCCTATGTTGGGAATTCATATTTTCCATCATTTTCCTAAATTCCTCTATTTTTCATCTGTATCTACTCTAGATTCACTAAGCATGTCCTTAATTACAGTCATCATCTCTTTAGTTATCTGAGAAGTTATTTCTAATTTAATTATTTTCTAGAGCCTCATTCATCTGCCTTGTCACTTCTGCTGTTAGCATTTCAAAGAGTTTAAGTGGATGTCTTTGAATTGTTCCACCCTACTGCCCTCTGGATTTCCTTAGGTGAGCTGGAAGTCTGGGCTTGTAAAAATCTTGCTTCTTTGTCTTCTCATTTTCTGTATTTTTTTAAACTTAGTTTCTGTGTTGATGCTTGTAAATTTTTTATGGTACATAGCTTTATTGCTATCTCTTTATTGAGAACTCTTTAAGAAATAACTGCTTTTCAGATACATCTTCTAGCTGTAGTTGACTTTTAGCTTTTGAGTCTCTTGCAAGATCCTACCTCTTCAATTTATTGGGGATGAGAAGTTGCTGCCTATTTAGCCTAGCCTCTGGTCCTCTGGTACTGGCCTATATTATTGTTTATGATCCTCAAGCAATCTAGGTCTTGGTATACAACTGATTAGAATAACTATGTTATCTTGGATAAAGTGGTACAATCAGCAATGACAATAGCATCAAACACAGTCTAGAAAATAGTTATCACCAACTGTGGTAACTATTAATTTGCCACCTTTAACCATATGAACAGGATTTGTATTTATACAAAATCTAAAACATATAAGAAAATTGTATACAGTAAATTTTCCCTCAATATAGAGATTTTACCTTAAGGGAGAAAATTTTATAAGGGTAAGAGGAAAAAAATAGAGAAATAGAAGGAGAGATTAGAAGCAGGGAAGGAGGATAAGGGAAGATTACACAAGCTTTAGGAAACTTGTAAGGAAAACAGGAAGGAAAGAAAGAAGAAGAAACAGGAACAAGAACAGAACAAAACAACAGGAAAAAAACTAGAAACAATGTGCATTCTCATATAAAAAGAAGAAGAAGAAGAACAACAACAACAACAAAAAACAAAGACAGGAAGAAAAAAGTTCACTTCAGGGTATGTCTCTGCTGTCACTGGTAGACAGAGGGGACAGACAGCCCAGAACCATATTGGCTGATCCCATCAACCCTGCAGTAGAATTATAATGGGTTGGTGGGTAGTCCCAGCAAGCCTGCATTTTCAGACCACTGAAGTTCATTCTGATCTTGGTTTCTGCCTGTGAGTTTGGGACCCAAGTTGTTCAGCCTGCAACAATCTGAGTGCCTCTTGCTGGCTTGAACTCAGCTCCCTGATCCTAGGTGTCTCCTATGGCTGCACCTCCCCCTGGCACTGAGAGCCCTGAGACAGAGCTGACCCACTGCTTTTCTGAGTCCTGATTTTCAGTTGCCCCTTTCCAAAGCGGTGACTGGCCAATCACCCTCTCCTGTGGACTTTGGATTGTATCAGAATCATTGCAGCCACTGCAGCCCACAGCATCTACTGCTCTATTCCACTGGTGTGTTTCTCTGTGGAGGCCTCTGGAGCCACTGGTAGTCACTGTGCCTCTGCAGGTTTGAACCACTTCTGTCATGTTGCAGGCCAGGATTGAGGGAGAAAGAGCCATTTGCCACTTCCCTCTTCTGCATTGAGGTTCCTCTCTTCATTCTTCCCATGGGCTCCAATTCTCACTTCAGATCCTCACTGGTTCCTGGGGATGCACTTTCCTCCTTCTTCTCTTCCTCATGTTATTATATTCCCATGTCTGGACTCCAAATCTTGGGGAGGCTGATTTGCTGCTGCTCACCACTCTGACATCCTCCCAAAAGTCTATAAACTTAACTTTAAAGCTAAGATTCACAGCATATTTTGTTTTTTGATACATACATATGTATTTTCCAAATATTTGTTATATCATAAATTAATATAATTACTTTTCAACTAACCAATCATAAGCTGATTATTAAAAACATTTTATGGGTTAACATTAAAACACTCTGTAACTATTTAAGCTCACTTTTTAGTAACCAAAAACCTAATGATGGAAAACATAGGAAATTATTTTAGTAAAATATAGAATCCCCACTTTTTAATCTTGTTTTGAAAATTTAATCTAGAGCATCTTAATACCTTAAGAAGACCATATTGTTTTAGACAGAAAGATTAACCTTTTAATTATAGCCAACTTAACTATATTATAATAATTTAGTTAATAATATTTTTAAGACTCTGGAAAAAAAAATGGAGACGTTCTATCAGTGGATAAAAACTGAACAAATTGATTCAGGTAGCTGCTGTTTATAGTCACAGAGGGGAGTTTTGTCCAGCAGTTCCAAGATCAAAGGGTCCCCACTTAGTTATCTTAACAATTACTCTAGATGACTCATGAGAAACGAATAATAAGAGTTAATACTTTTTAAAGGGTATATATATATATATATATTATCTTTGATCCAAAAAAACTCTTTAAATTATTGTATAGAGACAATAATAGACATTGCATTTATAAAACTAATTTTTGATATTATTTTCATTGTTTAACAACCTGAATGGAAACATCACCAACTTAAAAAATAACTTTGCTCTTATCAACTGATGTAAATTAGACTACCACTAAGTTATGTAAACCACAAGAATTTAAGCTAACATCTTGAGTGCCTATTTATCTATAAACCAACTTAAGTAGAACTTTTGGAGGATAATATATACTTGAAAATTAATACACATAAATATACATATTAACTTCAGTCATATAAACCTTTATGTTGTTGAATTTTATCTCTTGAATTTGTAAGTCCTATGTATGCATCGAGCCTATCAGCCCTCATGTGGTAATGTTTTAAGTGAGTTCAAATATCCTGAAAATGTATACAAACATATTTCCATGGAAACTTCAAAAAGAATCAGAAGTTTACAAGAGCAAAAATAAAAGGAAAAATAAAATTGATGAGCTCAACAAATCTTTAATGAAGCAGTTGCAGCTATCTTAAACAGTTATTAACAGAGATTAAACAGGCAATCAGACAAATGTATAGAACACACAAAACAATTACTTTTAAATCAGGGTGCACTCTTAGATGTGTTGGCCAAGTTGAACTACAATAACAATTTCATAGGTTTAAGTGTATAACTATTAATAGTCTAATCAGAACTTTTTCTATAGTCATCAATTAGCAGAGATCTCCAGTCATAAGTTAAGAATTAGAAGGGGAAAAACACTTTTGCACCTGTGAAAGCAAGGAATGTTTTAAGAAGGGCCCTAGGCTCTGTAATAGAGTTAATATGGTACACTGTTCTCCCAAACTAATAGTCAAAATTTTGTTTTGATAGCCACATGTAAATGTTTCCTCTAAAAGGACAGAAAGTTAAAGGTGCAGTGTTGTAATTTATCCATTTTCCTTTGGCAACAATATCATTTTTCAGGGGTACCTAGGCCTGATTGAAAGAGATGAGGTAACATTTTATCAGAGCCTACTAAGTATATATTTCAAAGAGTGAGGGAAGTCGATGTGTTACCAGGTTTTGGGGTACTGGAGTCTCCTTCTGGAGGCAGTTTCTGGGTTCTTTCTGTCTTGAGCAAGTAATTGACCAAGACAAGTACAAACAGTAGCAAAGTTTTATTAAAGTCTGGAAAAGAAAGAGGCTCTGCAGAACAAGTTTGGGCTAAGTAAAAGTAGCAAAAAAAGTACTACCTACAGTGAGGGCAGGCCATTCATGCAAGACAGAACACAGTGGCAAAAACTCAATGTGATCTATCCTTTTAGTATCACCCAGTCCTCAGGCTGATGTCAGGTCTAGGCCATCCTGTGGAAAACCTGCTTGAGTTCTTGTTATGGTTTGTGTCTAGATGTCCCCCCAAAGCCTCATGTGGTAAGAGATAGCTGGATCTAGAGTGTGTGATTACTAAATTGATCCATTGATCGGTTTGGCATTGTTCTGCTGGGATCAAGGATGTGAGACTGAGATTGGGGGTGGGAGTGCGGGCCGCCCTGGGGGCAGGTAGCCTAGATAAAAGATACAGGAAGAGGCTAACTAGCTGCTTGTTTGCATTGCTTATTTGCATACATTCCTTGCATTTCCCTCACTTTACTTTGCGGCCGGTCGGCTGCCGGTCTGCCACACCAGCCCGCCCCTCTGCCATGCAGCCCTGCTTCGGATCCAGCGGACTATAGACTGAAACCTCTGCAGACTGTGAGCTAATAAACCTTTCTTCCCCTAACTTTGGGTGTCGGGTATTCTGTCCCAACAACGAGAGAAAAGTAACTAAAACAGTTCTCATGAGAAGTCAGCATGCAGGGAATTGTTCTGTGCATGTCCTGGGATTTTATAATTAACAGGTCACACCTACTTCCCCAGCCATCTTTGCCATACCCTAATTTACTGTCCCACTTCCTCATGATTCTGTGACACCTTGGATGATACTTAGCTATAGGCCAGTGATGGGAAACCTTTTAGAGCTTTCCAATGATAATGAACAGCCCACTGCAGCACTCGTGCCATAGTTTTGCCACCAGTGCTATGGGCTTTTCTTTTTCAGCCCTCAGCGTATCTCTGAGTATAGCATGGTTGCTGGCCTGCTGATATGTTCTGGAGAGAAATAATGGCAAGAGAGAGGCAGTCTTCTGGGAAATAGGGGCTGTGGCTGTCAGCTCCCTTAATTCCTGTTTTCTTTGAAACTGTTATCAAACTCACAGGGGTCCCTAGGAATGTTTTCTGTTCTATCAATGAAATCATCTTTGATGTAATGACCCTACCCTAAACCAGTCAGTCTACCAGGTCTGAGCAGCATTTCTGAGTGGAGGGCAAAAGAGAAACAGCATGGAGATATTCCCTAGTTTCCAGATCCATGCTAAGGACAGAAAATTGGGCAAATTCAGACTAAAACTTTTTCATTTATTCATTGAGAGTTTAATGATTAAATCCAGACCAGTTTTGAAGAACATGGCCCAGAGGTAAATCAGAGGAAATGAGAAATCCAGTATGTGGGTGGCCAGACACTGAAGGGCCACAGAGAGGGAGAAATTCATGATCCTGGAGAGATAGAAAACCTGGCCACTCAAGATATTTGCCTTGAACAAACTGGACTGCATTATTTCTCAGGGAAGGGGCAATGAGGAAGGGACAGAAGAGTTCCTGATCGAACTGTAACTCTATGCAAGGCACAGTAATTTATGTAGTAGCTTTCTATGTAAGGAACAAGAGCTTTATCTATGAGTCTTGTCACTATTTTCCAAATCCTCTCTGTCTCAGGGGCAGAAAGATAACTAAGACCAAAAGCTTTCCTAAGGTGGGTTTCTAGTCTCTAGTAAAACATCCATCTGAAGATAAAAGCTGCAACTGACTCCTACTATGACAGCTCTGTTTAAGAAAGGAAGCATTGCCAAACAGAAAATTAAACTCAGGATCGAGGGGCCTGAACAGACTGTTTTCTAACTTTTCTAGAGAGACTGACAGAGAAAGAAGATCAAAGGGCAGATTGGAGGTGCTCCTTTAAATGGTATAGTGTTTAAGGTGCATAAATATCTGTGCTTTGGGTATAGCTTTCCCTGATGTCACATAGAGATCAGTTCTCTGCATGGTGTCTCAGGATAAAGGTTTTTCCTGCTGGTTGCATGAAAGAACCTTGCCTAAGACACTGAGTAGGCCACACCATTATATGTGTCTTCCTGAAAGAGCATGATTTTTGAGTCTCTTCTAACTCAGGGATGGGGGTATGTGGTCTAAAAGGAATGCTCATCTTTAGAGGCCTTATATATGAGCACTGATATTCTAAGCGTTCAGGAACCTCCAGTTGGAAAGGAAAAAGATTCCCATAATTGCAAAGAAAAACACAGAACACATTATCATTCTGCAATACTGACAACAACCATACCTACAGAGGTGAATTGCAAAAACCTGTCTCATAGCCTTCAGCTGAATCCTCAGACACACCTGAGAGCATGAACTGCAAGCCAAAAAATCCACCTCAAAAAGCTGTCTATAATAAAATACTAAGCCATGTCATAACTGCCAAACAAGTCAAGGAAGAAATAGAAGGCTCTGTTTGCAGAATAAAAGATGTCTCATCAAGGAAACCCCAAATATAAAGGCATCACAATCTTTCCATGCTCTCAACTTAAACCTATTATCATTTTGACAAAAAACACAGTGTAAGCAACGAACAAGCAAGAGATGAGAATTCTCAATTACCTAAACAAGTTACAATTCAGAATCCAGTGAGAATATTTCAGGGGTACCACAAAACAAAAGTAAACTCTTATTCCCTTCCAATGATCTCAGTGGGACCTCCATTATGATATGGAAAACTATAACTCTCATCCTGTTAGACGTCAGCTGTGCTGAGTTTGTTGTCTCACAACATTGATGAATGAAGTTACAAACCAAAGGAGAAAGTTAGGAGAGTTGTGTTGGAAATAATGAGAAGAAGAATAGCTCCTGGATTTCCAGGAGGGGTACCAAGAAGGTGACCACCAAGGCCTTTCATCAAGGGTAATTTATACAGACAAGTCACAAAGTAGGTACAACACAGGTCAAATAGCAATCAATCTGTAGGATTATAAGCATTATCACTTAGCTAATATTGATCCAATAGGGAAATGAGTCATGTAGCAAGGGTACATGGAAAGAACAAAGGCATTTTGGGGAAGGGAGGGAAGTGTGGGTCCAGATGTCCTGGTCACAAAACTAATATGTCTGATGCCTATCTGGACCCACTAGACCAGGTGGTGTAAATTACAGTATAATATCAACTTGTTGTTTATCTCTAGGGAGGCATTCAGACCTGGCTATTGAGGCCTGGCTCTCTTCCGATTCACCTCCAGCCAAAATCTCGATGTCTTTACTTTTTGTGCTGACTTTCTCGAGAGCTCAATCTCTCTTTGACTGCACGTTAATTTCTATCTAACTTAGCTGTCTATAATAAGTGAAGCATGGTCATACTCAACAGAAAGTGACTGTAGCGATTAATATACACAAACTCTCAAAGAATTTGATATAGCTGTTTTAAATAAGCTCAATAAACTTTTGGAAAACATAAAGAATTGAGTACTTTATCAAAAAATTTAACCAAGAGAATTAAGTCATTTTAAAAATTAAACAAAAAACTGTGAAGTGAGAATTACACTAAATGGAATGAAAAACACAAATTAGATGGAAGAAAGAATCAATGCACTCAAAGACAAACTATTTATAATCATTCAGTCAGAAAACGAAAAAAAAGAGGACTGAGAAAGCACATGGGAGCTGTGAGAGAGCTTTAAAAGAGCAAATATTTTCATTATTGGGGCTCAAGAGCAGCTTGAGAATGCCAAAGGGGTTGAAAGTCTATTCAAAGAGGTAGTAAAAGAAAATGTCACAAACCTAATGAAGGATACAAATACACAGGGGCAAAATGATCAAAGGTAACTCAATCATTTATATTCAGGACATATATTCAAACTCACAAAGGTCAAAGACAAAGAGGAGATTCTCAAAATATGGCTTCCCATAAATATATACACTTATGTGTCAGTCTAAAAATTTAGAAAACACACTAAAAAAAGTGGGCAAGGAGTCAACTGTGGTGGCACATGCATGTAATCCCAGCATTATGGGAGGCTGAGACAGGAGGATCGCAAGTTTGAATCCAACTGCAACTTAGTGGCAGTGAGACTCTGCCTCAAAATAAAAATAAAAAGAAGAAGGCTGGCAATATAACTCAGTGCCAAGGCCCTGGTTTCAATCACAAGTGTAGAAAAAAAAGTTAACAAAAATTTAAAACAGGCAATTCATAAATAATATAAAATTATATCAAATTAATATACCATTTTCATCTATCACACTAACAACGAAGTCTTAGGAAAAAGAAATAATAATAAGACTTAGAAAAAGATGAGAGAAGCAATACATAAACACTGCTGGTTATAAATAAGTGGTAGATTTTTTCAGGTAAAATATAGTAATATATAATTTTAAAATCCTGCAAATGTACATAAACTATCAAATACACTTGTAGGAATTAATCTGAGAAGATAATTGGATCATTGAACCACAATGTATACAAAAAGATATTCAAAACAGTGTGACTTTTTAGAGATTATTACCAGTCTGCTGTTAAACAAAAAATAAAATGGAATTGACTCAGTAAATTATGGCACAACCATTTCATGAATGCCAGGAAACCACTAAACACATTGTTGAATAAGATTATGTGAAAACATTAATTTCTTTTAGACATTCCACATTATTTAAGATTTTTTTCCCAATGAACATGCATTATCTGTAATGAGTAGGAAATAGATATTTTAAAATGTTGTAGAAATACATTTATTAGCATGAAATATATTAATAAATTGATAGTTGAATAAAACAATTTATAGAAAACATGCCTATATGATACTACTTTAATAGCTCTAGTACAGTATAATATACATTATTTATATACTATAAAGTTGGTCCATTTAAGGCATACAATTCCATGGTTTCAAGCATATTTTCAGAGCATTGCAACCATCACCATGATCTAGCTCTAAGACATTTTAATCTTCTGAAGGTCCTTCCCCATCTACTTATCTCATCTCGCTTTAGCCTATCACTAAACTACTTTTTATCTGTATGGATTTATCTATTACAAAACTTTCATATACATGGGATCATGCAATATGTGATCTTTTGTTACTTAATATTTTCAGATTTCACCAAAATCATATCATGTATCAGTAATTTATTCCTTTATATGGCTTAATAATATTTCTAAATATACTGAGATTTAAAAAATCTAATCATCAGTTGATGAACATTTCCTATTTCTTGGTTATTACAATTGCTGCTAAGAAAATTCATGTACAAGCTTTTTTACAGTCATATAATTTCATTTCTCTTGTGCAAATAATTAGGGGTGGAATTTCTGAGTCATAAGGCCATGTTACGGTTAACTTTTGGAGAAAACACCATTTTCTGCAGACACTGCACCACTTTACATATACAAAAGCAACGTATGAGGCTTCTATTTTCGCTGCATCCTCGCTAACTTATTTGTCTTTTTATTTTAGTCATCCCAGTATGTGTTATCAATTTGTGGTTTTGGTTTGCGTTTCCTTAATAATGAAGACGTTGAGCATGTTTTCACTTGCATATTGTATATTTATTTGGAAAACTTTCATTGTTGGTGTACAGGAATTCTATTAACTTTTGTGTATTTGTTTTTTGTCCTGCTACTTTGAGGAATTTGTTTATTAGGTCTATCTTCTGGTGGAGTTTTGGGGGCTTTTGTGTCATCTGTGAATAAGGATAGTTCCTCTCTTATACATGTTCCTTTCATGTCTTTCTCTTGCTTGAGTTCTCTGGCTAACGGCCTCTAGTACTACCATATCGAGAAGTTATGAGAGTGGACACCCTTATTTTGTTCCTGATTTTAAAGAAAAAGCTACAAATTTTCTCCACCTAATATGCCGTTAGGCACTGGATTTGCCATAATGTCTTTTATAAGTTTGAAGTAAAGATGTTTTATATCCATTTTCATCAGAGATTTTTTTCATGAGTGAATGTGGATTTGGCCAAAGGCATTTTCTTCAGCTTTGAGATGACCTGGTGATTTTACAGTTTTTCTTTAAAGAATTTCTTTTTTAATTTTAATTTTAATTTTTATTAGTACATGTTCGTGGTAGATCATGATTACATTCATGATGGGAAGTTGGTACATGTACATAACACATCATAATTCTTTTGACATTCCCTTTCCCTCCTCTTCCTCTGCCTTCCTTCCATCTATTGGTCCACTTCCCATTTGCAAAATAAATATGATTTTTGTCCTTGCTTCTGTTTATGTGATGTACTATATTGATTTATATATGTTGAACTATCCTTGCATTTCTGGAATGAAGCCACCTTGGTCATGATTTATGATCTTTCTAATGGTTTATTACATTCTGTTTGCGAGTGTGTTGCTGAGTATTTGAGAAGTATTGGCCTTAGATCTTCCTGAATTTGTGGTAGAAATCAAAGGTGAATTCATCCTAGAAAAGATTTGTATTACTGCCTCTATTTAGTTGTCTGTCAATGGTCTATTCAGGAATTTTGTATTTTCTTGGTTCAATTTTCATATTTTTTTCCTTTTTAAAATAATTCTTATGTGTCTAAGAATTTATACATTTCTTCTAGGTTCTACAATTTATTGGACTGTAAATTTTCAAAGTAGTTTTAATCCTCTGGATTTCACCGGTGTTCTTTGTGATTTTGCCTTGTGTTAGTTCTAATTGCATTAATAGATGTTTTTCCTTTCCTTCTTTTGCTAAGTTTGATTAGAGATTTATCAATCTTGTTTATCCTTTCAGAGAACCAAGACTTGGAATCATTCAGCCTTTGTATTTTGTTGCTTTTTATCTTCAATTTTATTAATTTCTGCTCCGGTCTTTATAATTTCTTTTCTTCAGTCTAGTTGAAATTGTTCCTTTAACAGTATGCAGGGGCCATCTTTGCCTCCTCTGATTAGTTGGGCTTTCAGTTTGTGTGTTTCTTTGTTGATGAAGTGTGTCTCTTGCAGGCAACATATGGTTTTATTTTTTGCTTTTATACAATCTGTCAGTCTGTGTTTTCCCATCAGGATACTATAGTTTTCATTATGGAAGTCTTTCACTCTTTGTTTAGGGTTATTCCTAAGATTTAATATTTGTCAAATTATTGTGAAGGAAATTGTTTTCCTGATTTCCTTCTTGGTAGGTTTATTAGTGGTGTACAGGAGTGTTATCAATTTTTATGTATTTGCTTTGTACCCTGATACTTTGCTGAATTTGTTTATTAGTTCTAGGAGTCTTTTGGGTCTCCTATGTAAAGGATCATGTCATCTGTGAATAAAGATGATTTGAGTTCTTTCTTTCCTATGCACATTCCCTTTTTTTCTCTTGCTTGATTGCTCTAATTCATGTGTCAAGTGTTGTATTGAACAGGAGTGTAATAGTGGACACCCTTGTCTTGTTCCTGATTTTAAAGGAAGCGCATTCAGTTTTTCCCCATTTAGTGTGATTTTGGCAGTGGGTTTGTCATAAATGTCTTTTATCAATTTGAAATAAGTTCCTTCTGTACCTATTTTGATCATGGTTTTTATCATGAATGGATGTTGGTTTTTGTCAAAGGCTTTTTCTTCATCTATTCAGATGATCATCTATTGAGATGATCCATCATGGGGAATTACTACACATATAGTTTTTTTCTTGTTTCTGCTTATGTGATGTATTGTACCTATTGATTTACATATGCTGTACCATCCTCATCCTGGGGAAGAAATCAACTTGATCATGATGTATAATCTTTTTAACAATTTGTTACATTTTGTTTGCCATTATGTTGTTAAGAATTTTTACATTCATGTTCATAAAGGAAGTTGGCCTGTGATTTTCTTTTTGTTAAATCCTTGTCTGGTTTTTCTATTAGGGAAATGCTAGCTTCTAGTAATGACTTTAGCAGTACTCCTTTCCTCTCAGTTCTACTGAAGCGTGTAAGAGGTGTTGGCATTATATATTCCCTGAAGTTCTGGTACATTCCTGCAGCAAACTCACCAACTCCTGAGATTTGCATTGTTGGTAGAGTATTTTTTATACCTCTATTTCTTTGCCTGTTAATGGTCTATTCAGAGTTTTTGTATCTTTTTGGTTCAAATTTGGGAATTTATGTGTCTACAAATTTATCCACATCTTCTAGCTTCTCCAATTTATTGGAATATAAATTTTCAAAGTAGTTTTTCATAATCCTCTGGATTTCTGGGGTGACAGTTTTAATTTTGCCTTTTTCATTTCTAATTGCATTGATATGCCCCCTCTCTTTTTTGTAAATTTGGTTATAGGTTTGTCGATCTTGCTTATCTTTTAAAAGGACCAATTCCTTGATTCATTTATTCTTTGCATTGTATTTTTGTCTCAATTTCATTAATTTCCACTTCGATTTTTATTATTTATTATATTCTTTTTGAGTTCTTTGCTTGTAACTTCTATTTCAATACCCATAAGTTTAGCATTTGAGGGTCTAAGGGTTTTTTGGAGTTACTTTATTGCCTTGCTTTCTCATATTTCTACTGCTCTTATGCTTCAGGTTGAAGATCAGAGCAGAGAAAATGTCCCTTCTGTGTAGATATCTTTCATTAGAATCTGTCCCCCTGTGACGTATCCTTGTGTTTGGTTATGTTTTGGTGTTAATACCCCACTTCAACCCTATTCAGTAAAATATCTGAGTCACTTTTTAGTATCTAACCTTATTTGGGGAGATAAATCCTCAGCACCACACAGAAAGGAGAAAATGAACCACAATAATGATGATGACACAAAGATAATCCAGGTATTAGCATACAGGACAAAGCCAACACAAATAACTATGCCACCACTAGCAATAGCAAAGAAATTAGCAATAATTAGAGAATCAGAGACATGCCAGATATTAACATACTATAAGAACCAAGAAGAGCTACAACTCTACCACTTTTATCAACAAAAAGATTTACAGTAATAATACAGACACAAAGAAAGACCAAATATTAACATACCATAAATATCTACTAGGTGCAACAACTATACCACCATTAGGAATATAAAAGAATTCATCAATAATAGCATTTAGTCAATTAAATATCTAAAACATTAATAAAACTTAATTGTGTTAATAATAAAGCAGAATATGTGAGGAAAGAAATAAGTTTTAAAAAAGTAAGATTAGAAGGAGGAGGAGAGGAAAGTGAGATAAAGAATCCAGTTGAAGAATAAAAGAAAGTTAATAGCATTAGGTAAAAGTAACAGAAAAAAAAGAAGGAAAAAAGAATAGAAAAATAATGAAAAGAATAAAACAAAGGGCAAAATAAAGAAAGAACACCGCCCCCCAAGCCCAGAAAAATCCCTTCATGTGTTTGGGTGAGTGGTTTCTTTCCAGGGTCTGTAGTGCTGGAATCTATGAGGTATGGGGAAGGGATGGTGCACAACAACTATTTTGTTTCCATACCCACATGTTTTGTATTTATATGCTGAGTCCTGCCCTGCCATTCCTGTTGGGCAGGGTCAATCAATGGTGTGGTTTCTGCTCTAGTGATGTATTCACTCTAGAGGCTCTCAGTGTTCATGCCCCTCTATGTACCCCAAGTCCCTGTTATCTCTGCTTAGTTTCATGGCCTGTGGGCTTGTGAGGTGCCCCCTTTGCTCCAAAGGCCCTTCTGTCTACAAACCCTAGGGTGTGGTGACTTTCCAAGCCAAGGCATAGGGCTGGGGATTTAGCTCAGTGGTTAGAGTGCTTGACTTGCAAGCGCAAGCCCTGAGTTCGATCCCCAGCACAAAAAAAAAAAAAAAAAAAAAGTAATTGCCAAGCCAAGGCATATCCCGAACTATGTTTGCAGATAGGGAAAGCAAACAGATCAGCTCTGTGTTTGATGTAGGCAGCAGGGAGTAGGGGTGTCAAGTAGTCTGCTTCAATTAATGCCAGCACTTTCAGAAACAGCTCCCTCAGGAAACCATACATGACTGCCCTGGCTTCTCACCAGAGGATGTGACCGCCATGTCTTTCTCATCTTGATTGAGCTCACTGCTATTTTAACTTCCCAGAGGCCTATGAGTAGTCTGTCCTCTCTCTATGACTGCCTACTGTGGCCATCTCCCATCCAGTCACTGTGGTAGGGTGGCCCCAGAAATTCTGAAGTATAGTTATTCTGGGCCTTCTGATCCCTGTCTCAGTCTTAAACAATTAACCTCTTCCTGAAATACCTCCTCATCAATCACTCCCAAATATGATGGGTGCTGCAATGGATTTCTTTTCCAGCACTAGTCTGCCATGCAGAAAGAGTCACTTTCAGAGTAAAAGGCTACATTGTATTTCATCTTACAATAACCATGGAGTTTTGGAGGGCTAGAGCTGACAGTCCTTTGCTTCTACCTGGTGCTGCCAACACTCTCTAGACTTACTTTGTATTTTGAAGAGCCTCATCCCCCTCCCAGAAAGCAGAAGTTAGCATTCCAGCATGCTGTGTTCTTTTTGTGCATCATGTTTAGTTTGTGATTTCTGGTTTTCCTTTCAGCTCCTTCTTGATTCCTGGAGCTCTTTGTCCTTTTCTGTTTTCTAAGTCATTTTCCAGGTGTCTCTGGATTCCAGGTCCTGGAGAGGCTGTGATATGCTGCCAGTCTTCACTCTGCCATTTTCTCAACCTCATGTTTTAATTTATTCTTTAGTAATATGTATTGTTTATATTAATGGATTTCTGCATAATATTTCAACACATGCATATAGCATGCACAATATAATATATCTTTTTTTATATCTACATCTAGGAATCACTACTCCACATTCAGGTTAACATTTTTTAGCTTCCACATATAAGAGGGAATTTATGGTACTTGTCTTTCTGCATCTTCAATTAATGTTCAACAGTCCCAACTATTTTGCTGCATATGGCAGGATTTCATTCTTCTTTATGTCTGAATAATAATCTATCATAGATAGGTAGGTAGGTAGGTAGACAGACAGATAGATAGATAGATAGATAGATAGATAGATAGATAGATCGATACATAGAGATAAGTTGATATTAGAAGATATCATTGTGTGTAACCTTTTATGTATCCATTCTTCTACTGAAAAGCATTTAGGTTGATCCTATATCTGAGCTATTGTGAATAACATCACAATAAATTGGATGTGCAGGCATCTCTTTGGTATGCTGATTTCATTTCCTTTTTGTATATACCCAGAAGTAGGATAGTTGAATCATATGGTAGATCAATTTTTAGGTTTTCTAGGCACTTCCGTACTGTTTTAGAAGTAGAAATTTGATAGAGATTGTCATGTTGAGTTGTCTTGTCTAACAACATGTGTGCAAAGAGATATTTCTTATATCCATGCTGTTTCTGATTCTATTTCTAATTTGTTTCTCATATTCTTATTTTTCCCCAGGGTTAGTATTATAATCACTTAACTAGAAAGTTAGGATTAGCATGTCAAATTTAATACCTACTGATGGTTAAATATTCAGAATGCAGAGACTTGAATGTGTCTTCCACAGAAATTCTTCTCCAGATTTATATGCAATTGAGAAGGCCCATTTTTAGAGTTTGACCTCATTCTTCATATGTGGAACTGCCAAAATTATTGGCTTTGACTGATCAGGTATTTGTGACTCCAGTCATATTACTATACTAATCAAAATATTCTCATCCTCCTATCTATTGACTTTGTGTTAGGAGACAATTTTCCATTGTCTTGCAAGCAAAGGCACTAATTATATTTTTGAGCATGTTTATATAGCAAAAAGCTTTGAAAGATAGATATAGTGTCTGCCTCTGGGATAAAGGGTGGATGTGTTCTTTGTCCAGTGTGATACAAGCTTTTCTCCTACTGAGCTCCTAGGCAAGGTCTCTTAATCAACTAAACTTTATCAAAGAAACAAAGTGCACGGTTCCAGTTTATCTTTGAGCAGTAGGTTTCAGTTCCACGCCATCTTGCAGAATTATTCAAGTAAGTCCATCACATCCTCCCACAGGGACCAGCGGACATATACTTTTGATACTACAGAGCTTGTCTCTCAGAGCCATTGGGTGTTAACTCTTTTCCTAAGTGCAAACACCCTGTGACCCTGCATAGTGTACAGTGCCTTCCTCCCCTGGTTTGAGATTTTTATGTGACTAGCAAATGGCTCTGGATCTCATCTACTCAGTGTTGCATGTCATATACTTAGCATACCCTTAACCCTGGGGTAGGAATCCTCCCATCATCAATGGCGTAAATAAGGGGCGGTTAAGAGATCTAGTACATACAATAAATGTTTCCTTCCAGACTAAAGGTCGAACAGATTTACTTGTAGCCCATGATAAAATATTTAGGTTCCTTAAGACCAGGCTTGCTGTGTTATGAACCCACTATCACAGTTCCCATTTGGCCCCCTCTACATTGCCTTGTAGAAATTGGAGTGGACAAGCAAAAGAACCTAAGGTGAACATGAAATTCTTGCTGTTGTTGTGCAATGAGTAATGAAATTCTTTATTATTTCTGACCCAGGTGTTTCCTATCTTCTGCCAACAAGATATGAATTTTCATGCAAGTAGAATGAAATCTCACACCCTTCACAATCCTGGACAGGTTGTATACCCTGATATAAGCACATTACAAGTATTTTCTTATTTTGTTTTAATTAATCAACATCTGGAAACACATTCTACAATAATTTTGAGTGGAGCCTGCTCTATTTCAGTTTGAGTTTGAGCCATCTGTCAATCTGGTTCACTGATATTACAAGTAGTCATTCTCATGGATTATTGAGACCTACAATATTGACCTCCACTGGTATAAAATATTATCACTGGCCTGGTGTGGTGGTGCATGCGTATAATCCCAACACTCAGGGGACTGTGGCAGGAGGACTGCTGTGAGTTTGAGGCCAACCTGGGCAACATAGTGAGGTCAAGTACAGCCTAAACTACATAGTGGGATCCTGTCTCAAAATAAAAAAAAAAAAATCACTATCACTGAGACAAAAAAAAAGAATGAATAAATAAATTGTGGAAATTACTGACAGCTATTCATGGGGATAATCCTAATCAAATAAAGATAGTATTTAATAGCACATAAAATGGATCCTTATTATCCAAAAATTCATTATCAGAATATACGCAGTAAGTTCTTGCAGGGAGCAAAGATTGTTATAACATAAACTACACATGAATGTACTAGGCATAGAAAAATTAGGCCCTGTTTCCACACCCTCCCCTGAATAGTTACTGTCTACTCCTGCAGCGGTGGTCATTATTTCTTGTAAATATCCAATGATGCGCAGTGTGGATTGGCAAAATTTTGCAAAAGATGCAGAAATACAAAGAAGATAGAAGACCTGGAGAAATATTCAAATAAATTACAAAGTTGTTGGCAAATGATGACCTGGCAAAGTTATATAAGTTAACAATTGAAGACGAGAAAGTGGACAAGTATGATGACAGCACTGACATTTCAAAAGTGAATCATTGGAGGAGTCAGGGATTCAGCTCAGTGGTAGAGCGCTTGTCTAGCAAAGGCAAGGCCCTGAGTTCGAACCCCGGCACCCCCTCAAAATGTGCATCATTTGAATAATAAAAGCTTAAGAGAAGTTTGTGGAAAAATGATGCACATATGTCAAATATTTTGGCAAAAATGACTCTCTAACAAAAACCAAAAGTGATGAATCTTATAATTGTTCTATCATATTATCATAAAATTATACTCCAAAAACCAACAATTGATTTTTTTAAGAATTAGAAACTAGTTGAATTAGAACCTGTATTAAATGTAACATAATTTTTTTCATAATTTTTCTACTTTTGAACTAAAAATCCTAGTCATACCTTTTATTTTTTCACTATTTACAATGAAATATTTCCTGTTTTACACACATTCACTTGAAATGGCTTTTTTTTTGCTACCAGTTGGTCCTGGATAATGAAGACGCCTGTGATTAGTCAGCTGTATCAAGCTTTCCCTGATCCTGGAGTATATATTTCACCAACACAGCATTTCCCAAGGACAGCACCCAAACCACTGACTGTACACTAAATAATTTTTGGTTATTTGTAAATGATCGTTTTCTATGTTAATACTAATGCATTTATTCTAATATATATTTTAAAATATAACCAGTTGATTAATTCAAGTATTCACAGACCATTACAGCTTAAGACAAAATTAAATTTTAAAAAGTAAATTAATTATGTTAGTTTAAATAAAATGTTAATTCGTTATCTTTTTTGTTGATGGTAGGCTGTGGCTCATAAATTACTCCAGTTTAGGAAGCACTACACTAGCATAAAGATGCCAGACATCGATCTCAGGCACTTGCAAAAAGTGACATTCAGTGGCCAAGGATATGCTGAACAGAAGAGCACATTATTGATAGGACAGGCCCTTTCACATTGCAATTACAGCACAGGTTCCAATTATTCAAATCACTTAAAATTCCCCAGGAACAGGTAGTTAAAATTAATTAGGGGGGAGTTTTGTTATCCCTCACCTCCTTCTTTGGTGTATCATCACATCTTTCTCTAGTTCTCTGAACAATTTACCTCACCTCTATTTTTAATACTTGTTACTTGCAGGCTTGGCTTATTCCACTTTTTATAGTAATCCAGGCTGGAAGACAGTAGTATTTTAAAAAGAACCTCAACATTGACTGCTCCCAACATAAGGGAGGCATACTGCTTGCTTACTGCTTTTTCAAGAGGTAGAGATGTTTGAGATAGATTATAGTTTTCCAAACTTAAGTAACCTACCATCTTCCAACTGTTTGCCATGTCCAAGTAAAACCTCTGTTAGTTCACCTAAAATTTTTCTTTAAATTAATATTTTTACTTCACCTCATCTTAATCAATGATACTTGTAAAATTATAATTTTTTGTAATAGTTGCATTTTTTCTAAAAATTTAAAATATCCAATAGCCAACATTTATTAAATGACAACTGTGAGCCAGATACTAAGTATAAACATTATTTTATGTCATCTTAACATCTAGCCTATGAATTAGATGCTATTATTATCACCATTTTACAGATGAGGAAACTGAGACATAGAAAATTAACAAAGTAAAGGCCAAATAGCTGTAAATCTGTAAGAACTAATATATGAATTTATCCAAGTTGCAGAACACAAAATCAACACACAAAAAAAATCAGTTGCTCTTCTTTATACTAACAATGAACAAACCCTGAAAAACAAATTAAAACGACAGTCTCATTTTTAATAGCATCAAAAAGAATAAATTTACTGAAATAAACGAACCTAAAAATAAATTTAACCAAGGAAGTGAAAGACTTTTACACTGAACACTATAAAACGTTTCTGGAAGGAATTAAAGAAGACAGTTACTAATGGTAAAACATTTGCAGTCATGGATTGGAAGACTTAATATTGTTAAGATCATTACTGCCCAAAGTGATCTACAGATACAGTGCAATCCTTGTCAAAATGGCAATGACATTTTTCCCAAATTCATACTGAAAGTCATATGGAATCTCAAGAGACCCCAAATAGTCAAAATAATCCTCAAAAAGAATAAGGAAGTTGGAGGTCTCACGCGTCCTGATTTTAAAACTTATTCCAAAGCTAAGGTAATCTAAACATATAGACTAATGGAAGAAACTAGAGAGCTCAGAAATAAACCCTTGGGTCTACAATCAAATGATTTTTGACAAAGGCACAGGATCATTCAGTTAGGAAAGACTTTTCAACAAATGCTGCTGGGAAAACTGGATATCCACATACAAAAGGATACGCTTGAACCCTTTATTCTATATACAAAATTTAATTCAAAATGAATCATACATCCAAACAGAATAACTAAAACTATAAAACTCTTCGAAGAAAATAGGGGAAAATCTCCATGACATTGAATTTGCCAATGATTTGTTGGATATGACACCAGAAGCACAGGTAAAAAAAAAGAAAAAAGTAGATAATTGAATTTTTATTTTTTAATTTTGGAGAAAGAGTTTCACTATGTAGTTCAGTCCAGCCTTGAACTTACTATGTAGGCCAGGCTGGTCTTGAACTAGTAGCAATCCTCCTACCTCAGCCTCCCAAATTCTTGGATTACGGGCATGCACCACCATGCCTGGCACCCCTCAATATATTTTTAAATGCCTACAACTCAACAACAAAACCCAACTCAAAATAGGCAAAGGGCATGAATAAACATTTCTCTGAAGAAGATATACAGACAGCCAGTAAATACATAATAAAAAGTTCAACATCACTAATTATTAGGGAAATACAAATCAGATCACAAAATAAATAACAAAAGTTAAGAATGTGGAGAAATTTTAACTCTTACACACTGTTGGTGGGGATATAAAATAATATAGCAGTTGTGAAAAATGGTATGGCAAATTGTCAAAAATTAAACATAGAATTATTACAGGATCCAACAACTCAACTCCATTATTGGGATTGATACACAAAATAATTAAAAGCAATATCTCAAATAGATATGCTCACATCCATGTTCATAGCAGCAGTGGTCACAATAGTGAGTGATGGAAACTACCCAAATGTCCTCTGGTGGATTAACAGATAAAGAAATGTGATGTACACATAAAATTAAATATTATTCACTCTTTTAAAAAGGAAGGAAATTCTGACATATGTTACCACAAGGAAGTACCTTGAAGACATTATGATAAGTGAAATAAACCAGACATCAAAGAAAAGTATTGTAGGATTCCACTTATGTGAGGTACCTAACATAATGAAATTCAGAGAGAGAAAATAGAATGGTTCTTATCAAGGACAAAGGGAAGGGGGCAATGGAGAGTTATTGTTTACTAAGTATAGAGTTTCGTTTTGTGAAGACAATTTCTGGAAATTGGTTGTGGGGATGGTTGTGCAACAGTGTGAGTTTACATAATGCCTCTGAAGTCTACACTTAAAAATGTTTAAAGTGAAAAGTTTAATGTTATGTATATTTTGTCACAATAAAGATGATGGGAGTAAAAAAAAGAAAAAGAGAAAAGAGAAAGAGGAGATTGCACCAATCGTAATCCAGAAAGATACAATCCCATGTCATAATCCTGAATGTTGAGATCCTGCAAGACCAAAATCGTTAAAGTTTTAATTCCCTAAAGTCTAAAATCCCGAAAATCATGACCTCAATACTGAAATCCAGCATATAAAAATCCTGAACACTGAAATCTCCAAACTGCGATTTCCATGAAAAGAAATGCTATATAAGAGACATAGAAAGCCAAATTCTGGAGAAGGGATTGGCCACACAATAGGATAAAGATAACTATTTTTAAAATGTGTCATTTGTCTACATTGGCATTCCTTCCAGCTGGTGAAATTCTAGGATTTCTTCACAACTTACAGCCGCGTTTGCTTGAAGAAGCTAGCAAATTAACTGGCTGTTTTTAAAAGATTTATGTGCACAGTAGGATAAGGAGACATTCGCACAATGGTGTTACCATTCAATCATCAGTACTCTTTCTGCCAAATTTGTGGTCTGTATATGAATGCAAAAAGAATGCATGTTTGAGTATCCAAAGCAACATAGAAGCATGCTGCAAAAGAAGGGAATGTTTAAAAGAGAAT
Source organism: Hystrix cristata (assembly GCA_004026905.1). NCBI lineage: Eukaryota > Metazoa > Chordata > Mammalia > Rodentia > Hystricidae > Hystrix > Hystrix cristata. The sequence continues at coordinate 7,721 of PVJO010007746.1, read as the reverse complement.
GTTCATGTCAGTGTATATTAAATTATGGAAGAATTTCAAAAAGAGCAGTCATGTAGAAAATGAATGCAAACATATTCTCCAAGGAGAATCAGGCCCTAAGAATAAAAAGCAGCAATTTATCACAATGCAAGTCTTCAAAATGTAGTTAATGATTGTGAAAATTGGCCTGCTTTTATGGACTACCTTACTGGAATTGCCCATAATCATCCCCGAAATACACTATTATATATGTCAAATTTTATTTTTATTTTTTCTTTGTTTTAAGGTTTTTGTTCTGTTTTGGGTTTGGGTTTGTTTGTTTTAGGGATTTGAAGGGTCTCTCTTTTCTAGTTTTCCTGCAATATTTTAAATGTTTAGCATTATTTTTCACAATTTGCTGTTTCCTATTTTATCTTTACATCACTTCTAATACTAGAGACACTACATTTTTAGAGAATTTTATCATTATGTGTATTTTTTGGAAATTTGACTCTGCAAAATTGCATTACCACAAAGTTGACCATATAAGTGAACATGGTGAAAATTCCTCAATAAACAAAGAGATGTCCTTTGTGTACACCTGCATTTATGAAAGAACATTTCTTGAGATCTTGGCTCTTTGGTTGACTGCGTATGCAGTGGTGATGGTGACCCCTCATGGTTTTTGATTCATCTCATCAAAATACCTAAATTGTTCATCATGGTATTTCAGATGATTCCACTCTTGAAGTCGGGTAGGCACCATTACCAACCATAGTGAAACACATTTATAATTTTGCTTTTTCACCTATTTTTATGAATAGGATTCATCTGCTATTAACTGTATGATTGACTGCCACTACTACACCTGAATATTTATGCTTCCAAAACTATGTATGCTATTTGTTATGTTCTAGATCTAAAATATTTCCACCGCCATAGCCTCCTGTGTTCAGAGGTGGGGCTTTTAGAAGGTAATTGGATCATGAGGGAGTTGTACTCATTGGTAATCTATTGATGAATTCATAGCTGAATGTATTGTTAGGAAGTGGGACCTGGTTAGAGGAGATGGGTTATGGGGAGTATAAGGGCCCTAAAAGGTATATTCTTGCCCCCAGCACCTCCCTTCTCTCCCCCCCCCCTTCCTGGCTGCAATGGGCCGAGTCATTTTTCTTTGCCATGCCGTTCTACCATGCATTTCTGCACTGGAGCCAGCTGACTATGAACAGAACCCACTGAAACCATGAACTGAAAAAAATCTCTCCTTTAAGTTGTGAGTGTCGAGTATTTTGTCCCAGCAACAGGAAAGTGATTAGCGTGCAATGTTTATATTTGCAAAAATATGTATGTTACTGTTACCTATTCTATTGTGTAAAGTACTCTATGAGGTATTTGTTGTGTTTTATACTTGCCAAAAAACCCCATTTTAAAAATGTAAATAAGTCTTTTAAAATTTTTTTCCAGAATTGAATTTTGGGGATTTTGGTCTTTGGTGATTTTAGACTTCAGGGTTCTAGTCTTTTGAGATTTCAGCATTCAAAATTGTTCCTTTCAAGACTATGACCCAAACCCAAGAAGCAGTTGATTCACTCTGAAGAACTCTGCCAGGATCAGGGCTTACAGATACCAGACATTTCAGAAAACTAGAATGAAGCATGGGGATATTACAGGATGCTTAGTTGTTGAAAATCTGTATATGAGGTAGTTGTATCACCACCAAAGATTCCAGGCAATTCATTTATAATCAAAGGTTTATTCTATGGAAAAATCAAACTAAAACAGATATAATGGAAGAAAGTAGTAAATGTAGAACTGAAAACAGGTAGATGAAACACAACTGTACACACTAAATATAGGACTTCTCAATACCTGTCACCTCTTCTCTGCTCTTAGGATGACAGAAACCAAGCTTCTGGCTCCTATGAACATTAATTATTCTCCGGAGAAATGGAAAGTTCTGTAGGATATATCCTTCCAAGTCTGGCATTTTGAGATCATTTGATGATAACACCAGTATAGCAAGAGCTTAAATAGGCAAACAATAAAAAGAAGCAGGAGAAAATGCAGACAATGCAAGTAAAAATTTTTTCATCATCATTACTATTTTTTCAGTCAATCAATAACATAGTTACATGGTTTAAAGATCAAAACAAAATAACTAGAAATACATTGACAGATATCACTTTTAACAATGCTGCCATCCACCTTTTTCCTACCCTCTTCAAGATAAATATTTTATTAATATCTTGTTTGTGTTTTAAATAATTCTTTAGGTAAAAACAAGAAAATATGAATATATATTTTAGTTCCTCCATTGAGATTACAAAAGACAGTTTGTGTCTTATGATTGACAGTTTGAATCTTATATGATTTCACCTCAAAATATTTTAATAAAAATATATCAAGGTAATCTTTTCATACGAGTACATGATAATCCGCACTTTTGTTGTAGTTTCAGTTTGGGTTTTTTTACATTTAGGTTTTTGTTTGTTTTGTGTTGTTTATTATTGCCTGAATGGTACATAGGTAAATTTGCACATTTATGTGCACAGGATATCTATAGGATAGGTTCCCAAAAGTGAGATTGTTAGGCCAAAAAGAAAAAAGGTCTGTAATTATGACATACATTCCCACACTTCCCTCCATAGGAGTTCTTCCCTCTTTACCCAAAGCCTCATCCATAGCGTATTGTAAAAATTTTGGATTGTTTCTAAGCTGGTAGGTAGGAATTAGTATTTCACAAAAGTTTTAACTTGAATTTTTCATCTTCTGAATAAAGTTGGACATCTTTTTATATTTCTAAGGGATTGTTGCATTTCTTTGAATTTTCTGCTGATGTCCTATGCCGATTTTTCTATAGAGTTGTTGGTATTTTTTTCTATGAGAAAGATTAACTCTTTGTAATACAAATGGCTAAGATTTTCTCTGCTTCTCTTATTTTTTAACTGTACTTATGAAATTTTTGCAATAAAGAAGGGTTTGAATGTATTTAAGTGTATTGAATTTTTTTCTCAGTGGTTTCTGTACTTTGAGAGAGTTTTAAAGGACTTCTTTCACTCCAAAACATGAAAGGAATTCACCTATATTTTCTTCCAGTACTTTTGTGCTTTCCTTCTAAATTTAAATTGTTAATCTAGTTGGAGTTTAGCCTGGTCTACGGTATGAGATACAGATCTAACTTTATCTTTTTCCAGGATCATTTATTAAAAATTCATTTTATCAGATCGATTTGAGATACACTGTACTAAATTTCCATCTCTATTTGTCTTTTTTTGAATTTCTATTCTGTCATATTTGTCTATTTATTAGATGATATTACACATTTAACTTTTGATGCCTCCTAATGCATTTTAATATATTATCTTGGCTGCGGATTTGGCTCAGTGGTTAGAGTGCTTGTCTTGCAAGCACAAGGCCCTGAGTTCAATCCCCAGCACAAAATATATGTATATATTATCTTTTTTAATATGTGTTTTCTCAAAGATTCCTGGGTATTTGCTTATTTTTCAGAGGAATGTAATATTTCCCTCCATATAAAAATTAATAGTTTATTGAGATTGTATTAAATGTTTAAATTTACTTGGATAGAATTAACATCTTTACAATGTATCTTCCCTATCTAAGAATAAAATATATCTTTCCATTTATTCAAGTATACTTTGCTTTTAATGGTGGGTTTTTTCATGTTTTGTATATTTCTCCTCTCTCTCTTTTTAGATAGAAGTATAGTTAGATAATAGATGATAAGATAGATGATAGATAGATGTTTGTATGGGATGGAGAGAGAGAAAAAGAGAGAAGAGTATTTTCCAAAAAGAGTTTTTCAAAAGCTACATTTCCTCAGGGGGTTAACAAATTATTGAATCCGTAAAACAAGAGTAAGATCCTGTGGAACAAAGAATGAAGAACAAGAGCACACTCTATTTTTGCATAATGGCACATGTTCTTATGGCTCATTGTCTTCTTGCTCATGTAGAAGAAATCTATAGTTTACATATCTTTCTGCAATAGTACACTTTGAGTTTTACAATGGAAAGAATGGAAAATTAGCTCAGAAAACTAATTTTAGGCCTGTTTCTGCTGCTTATTACCTCTGTCACATTAGGAAAATGAATTTATATCTTTTGTTATTTCCCCACCTGTGAATAATAGTTATTCTTTATTATTTAACTTTATATGGTCCTTCTACTGCCAACATATGTATGAATAAATTACTCAGTGTTATGATTTGTGTCTAAACGTCCCCCCAAAGACTTATGTCATCACAAGTGTGGCTTTTCAGAGGTGGCTCTATCTAGAGTGTGTGATGCTGGGATTAAGGGAGTGTGATTACTAAATTAGTCCACTGATTGGTTTGGCATAGTTCTGGGAGTGGATAATGGAAAAGCCCTTCCTGGGTGTGAATGCTTCCCACCCTAAGGGCAGGTAGCCTGGAATAAATATAAGGGACAGAAAAAGGGTTGTTGCTTGCCGCTTGCCGCTTGCCACTTTGCTGCTCTGCTGCTTTCTGCCTTTGCTGCCTTTTTTTCATGTGAACTGAACTGCCGTGAACTCTATCTCCTCTGCTACACCCTTCTGCCAGCAACTCTGTCTTGGACTGAAACTTCTACAAACTGTGAGCTAAATAAACCTTTCCTCCTTTAATTTTGGGTGTCAAGTATTTTGTCTCAGCAATGAGAAAAGTAACTAACACGCTCAGAAACCAATCTGTTTCTTTAATTTTCACTTGACTTATCTCACTAAAAATTATGACAAATGTGAGAACAGAATCCATTACTCTCATTGTAATTCATTTTAAACACATTAACATAGTTGAGGGAATTTGTGGTCTTTGGAACTGATAGATTTGAAACAATTACAAAGAGTGCTGTGAATTTCTACAATTTACACTTCTACTCAACTGCACGTGGAACTCGTTGCATCACCTGTGTGCTTACTTACTCATTTTCTCATTTATTTTGTGGTGCTGGGGATCAAGCCCAAATCTCATGCATGCAAAGCAGGCACTCTAACACTGAGCTACATGCCAAGCCCATCATGTCCCTTTAAAAATTAATTCATGTTTTGTATATTTAGCATACACAACATGATATTTTGATAAGCATATATGTAATTATTAAATGATTACCACAGATAAGCAAATTAATATATCTATCACCTTTCACGGTTACTTTTTTGTATTTGTGGTAAGAGTACCTAAAATCTATTTTCTGTTTCATGTCAAACAAATTTTATTACCATTCGGGACTTCTGAGATTTCCTTCTGCATTTCTAGTTGGTTTTCTAGTCAAGGGTTACCTGATAAAAGTTTAACAGATGTGATACTCCATCAGAAAACAATGGGTACATGTTCTTTGACTGAATTAATGTTCAACAGATGCTACTTTTATAGCATGCACTTGGATTCCTGGGGCAGGCAATAGTTCAATTTCTTCATTATATTCTGCTTTATTACCATTTACATATAAGGATCTCAAATCCTTATTTAAAAACCATGATTTTTGTCCATGGGAAGTAAAATGTGATAAATGCCTGTGCTGAATGACGTCATCTCATAGCAATTTTATAAGGAATCCAAGATCTGTGTACATTAAAATATCAGTTTTTTCCTGCTGTGTTGGAAAAACTGAAGGATAAACATGAACACACCGGGCCTTTATAAATGAGTAGGGAAGCATTACAACTATGGTAACTGTTTAATATATCCAAGTTTAGAAATGTGAGTACTAACAGGTACAGCACCATAAAAATCAGTGCAACTAATTAAATTGAGGATAATGGCAAAGGATTAGTTCATATCGATGAAAAGTCATTTGAAATAAAAAAAATGTAGGAACCCTCACCATGTTCTCACTTACCTGGGAAGACACAGATTACAGAAGACTAGGAAAGCATTTTCCTATTTCCAGTAATGCCAAAGCAGAGACTCAGACTTCAGTGGAAGGTAACTGGGGCTGCAAGTAGTAATTGGAATAATCTGCACTCAATGTCAGAGTTACTTTACAACTTAATGCAACATCTATCCTGAGTTGTGTACAGTAGTTTGCTTAATGGTTGTGAATGACTGCAAGAAAAATACATTTAGTACATTCTAAGGTACTGTGGAAGTGGCAGTAAAGCAAAGAATTTGAAGTAAACAATTATAAAATGCAAGAATTAAAAAAAGGTTGTTTAACTCCAAATTCCTGGTTTAATAAGAACAAACTTATTTTGAGAAAAAAAGGTCCCCAAAATCAGGTTCTTCACAGAAACAACCCACTGTATCAGTTTTTGAAAACAAATATACTAATTTTTCTAGAGGACACGTCAACTCTCAATCACAAAAATACACTGGTACATTTGTTCAACAGCCCCACAAAGTACTCGGTGTGTGGGGTAACATACATACCTCTAACTCAAAGCTGTTCTCAGGAGCTACAAATAAATGAGATTCCTTTTGCAGTTAAGGAAGCAACTACTGACTGAAGTCATGTATGAATGGAAAGAACTGTACTTCCTGCATAACAAGAGGTTACTGTGGAGACGGTTGACAAAAAATATATGACCTTTTTTATTATTAAGTTATAAAGAGGTATCAAAACTAAAAGGAAAAAAAATTACAGGGTAAGACTTAACAAAACTACTAGGAGCATCAAAGGAAGTGAAAATGGGGCTAGGTGCAGGGCAGTTAGGAACGAGGGAAGGACAAAGATAGGGAGAACAGCGAGCATGTCCTGAAGATACTAGGGGAGAGGAGCTGGTGAAACCTTGATTTTAAACAAGTGCCTGGTAAAGAAATAATGCACTTCTAAACCCTGCTATGTGCTTAAGAATCATCCTTGCCATTGGCACTATCTCTGTCATCCTCTCCTTCCCCACCCTCTTTTTCATCATCCTTGATCAATTTCAGTTGTTCTACCCCTCAATCTTCATTATCATAATCATCTAGTAGGTCCCCCTACTCAGAAGTCATCTGCACCATCTTCAGACTCCATCTTCACATTAGTCTCATCTTTCTTCAGGGAGGTGTTGGTCTGCTCCTCTGACTTATTCTTCAGGCTTTCCTTTTTGTTTTATCGGAGTCAGCTCCTTCTCAATGATCTGAAGGTCATCTCCTTTCAACTTTCAAGACTTGGAAGAAGATCCACACTGTCCATTCTTAGAATTGAAGCCACTTCTGCTCCTTCGTGAGGCGTTTCCTGATACATGCTGACATTTAGAGGGCACTACACCGACAGCAATAGGAAGAGAAGAAGGAACATGTGCTGGACAACTGTACATCTTGTCATAATAATCGCTTTGAAGGTCATAGTTCAAGTCAAAAGAAGAGCTGAGTAAAGGGGACAGAGAAGGGTGATCAGTCAACCATACACGGGTGGATTGATTTCTGTGCTCTCTTTGCTGTTCCACTGTTCTGTATCTTTGTACTTGTCAGTGTCATACTGTTTTGTTTAGGATGGCTACTATTGAAAAGACATGAAGCAGCAAATATTGGCAAGGGTGTGGAGGAAAGAGAAACACTGTACACTGTTGTGACCTGTACAGCTCCACTGCAGATCACTTCACACCTGTTTTTCCTCTGTTCACTTTTGGCTCTGCAGCCAGATTAACACCTAAAATCTGTCCGGCAATCATTCTGCCATCCTCTCCTGCTACAGCAGCCCAGGCATTTCTCTTATTAATATACTGGATGAAGGCAAATCCCTTATGAGCAGAGTAATGCACAATTTTTCCATTCTTCAAGATTTCCTCCGCATTAGATTTCTTTACCACAAGAGCACTGA